>JAULAV010001158.1:0-64719 GCA_030789695.1 Scilla litardierei
CAAACGTTTAGCCGACCTTCATGAAGGTGCTCTTAATTTTGGAGCAGCTGGAATTTAAATTCAGACAACTCATTGAGTGTACAAACACAAAAATATTTATTGAAAATATTTATTGACTGTACAAATATAACAACATTTATTGAAAATATTTGAGCAAATGCTCGGCGTTTCATGTATGGACTAATTCCTTGCCCTCCATGGTCGCCAAAATATAGGTTGCTGGTTCCACAATGTATGTTATTATGTAGGGGCCTTTCCATTTTGCGGAGAGCTTTCCTCGATGGCCGATCTCCGGTCTGAAGGTCGCATCTCTGAGGACGAAGTCGCCGACTCTAAAGCTCCGCTTCCTCACACAAGAGTTGTAGTACCTCGCCATCCTCTGGATGTGCTTGATAAGGCTTGTTAGAGCATGATCCATTACATCATCGATGCGTTCAATGTTGATTTCGTGGCCTTCTTCATTTGCTTCTTCGTTGAAGTATCGGAGCCGGAGGGATTCCTCGTCGACTTCCACTGGGACGACGGCCTCCGCCCTATAGGCTAGCATGAAGGGGCTCTCACCGGTTGAAGCTTTATATGTGGTGCGGTAGGACCAAAGGATGCTGGGTAGCTCATCGGGCCAAGATCCAGGGGTGCTGCCAACCATCTTCTTCAAAGGATCAAGGATGCACTTGTTCGCTGCTTCGGCCATGCCATTTCATTGTGGATGTGCCACGGAGGCGAAGTAGAGGTTGATGGAGGTTTCTTGTTGGCGATCTGTTGTTGTTGCATGTCCGGCCGATCGTCGGGCGAAGCTTCACCAATCTCTTCGACAGTGCACTCTGCCACAAAGTTCGCCAGTGCCCGACCCTTGATCGCCGACCTGGGCTTGTAGATGATGTCGAACTCGCTGAGCTCGATGCTCCAATTCAGCATCCAACCCGATATATCTAGCCTCCTTAGATTCTTTTCAAGTAGTGAATTGGTGTAGACGACAATGGAGTGCGCCTGAATGTAAGGTCGGAGCTTCCTTGCCGTTAGAGTCAGGCAATAGGCGAATTTCTCGATGGGGCTGTTGGATCCTGTGGATGGCAAACAACACTAGAATGGGGGTTGAATAGTGTTGTATTAAAATAAACTTTTTCGTTCTAACTGGTTAGCACAATTCAAATCCTTCTAATGTTGCTTAAGGAACCAAGTAGCATCTACGCTTGGCTCTTAATCAACGTATGTATTCTTTAAAAAATTAGAGATAAAACTCTTCTGGTAGTCGACTCCCTAAGAACAGTAGTCGACTCCCAAAGGGATATTATGCACAGCTCAGTTAAAAGAATGAGATAGATGCGATTGCAGATAATACCAATGTTATATCTATACTCACAACTGATATCAGAAAGTTAACCTTTGCAACAACAAGCAAATAATATTATGAGTGCAATGATAAACAAACACAGAAAGAATCAAACACAAACACAAGGATTTTTATCCTGGTTCCCTACAACCCTGGGTACGTCTAGTCACCGACCAATCCGGTACGAGATTTCCATTATCTGCCTTGGCAAATACAAGCACCTAACTCCACTCGTTAGGATTTTTCCACACACCTAGCCTTGACCAGGATTTCTGATTGCAACACTGCAATATCTCAACACCTAGACTTGTCTAGGGGTTTTAACACCCTTACAACAAATGGCAAACACAAAATGAAAATTAATATCCAACTCACCACAATATTTGGTGGATTTTGGATTTACACCCAAATTCTATGGCCAATTGTAATGGATAACAATGTCTATTCGTGGCTTAATAGATTATAATTTTAGATCACACAAAGATATGAATTAAATCTTTGTGATCTAAATCAATGTTTTCAAAAATTCCTTTCAAATAAAATCAGAGAATAGAGAACATGGATTTTTGAAAAACAATAGCCAAAATAAAAGTTGATCTCAGAAAATAATATCTTAAAGAAAACGAGATCAGAAATATAAAAACAGATTTTGGCTAAAAGAATGAGAGCTGAAAATTGAGATCGTTTTAGAACTATCGCATAAGAGAGAATTTTGATTTCAAGTATGTGTGTTTTGATCTCACAAAATAATCTTCTATTTATAGGTAAAATGGGAGGATTTGAAATTCAAATTCGTTTGACTTTTGCCCCGAGAATCATGGGAGTAATAAGTTAGAGAGATAACAAAAGTCAGGTCAAACATTGAATTTCAACAGCTGGTAGTCGACTCCCTAGGAGTGGTAGTTGACTTCCAGAGTGTTTCAGGAGAAAATACTTCTCAGCTGGTAGTCGACTCCCACTTTTTGCTAGTCGACTCCCAGAGGAGTTTCTTCTAAAACTTTGCTAGTAAGACATGTAGTTAGCTCCATGGTGTAATGAATTTTAACTACCAAGATGATAAGTGACTAGCAAAAGCTCTCAATAGTTTTAAAAAATGATTTTAAAAGTATTTAAAATATTTAACTTCGAAATCATTTGTGTGTGTGTGTTATCTATAGTTTTGGCTTTAACATATCCCTAAGATAGACACAACTCACACACTGTAGACTCAGGACGCGTCTTCAGAAGCTTGATCAGATGATGATGTAGATGCGAGCTTCTCGTGAGCTTCTATTCCATTTGAACTTGAGCTTCATCATCGAGCTAGCAATGTTTGTCCTTGTCTTTGCTAAGTGAGCGTAGATTGTGCTTCTTCGGAGTATGTATAAGGCTTTCCATTTATCGCATAGTATGCACACTTAATAATAGTGTAGTTAGTATATTAAGCTTCATTTGGTGTGCTCATCATCAAAACTAGTTGGGTTGGAATTCAATTTCCATCAGGGGCTGTAGCAGGTCTCTGCCTCCCGGAGCACCCGACTGGCATAGTTGACCGGCCTCTAGAGCTCCCGTCCTCTTTAACTAGGACCGAGCTGACGGCTTCTTTAGTAGTCGTGACATAGATGTCGAGCCGCTCTCCTTCCTCCAGCTTCGCGAGCAGCAGTGGGCTCTGTAGATAGGCTTTCAGTTCGCCAAAGGCTTGTGCACAGGAGTCGTCCCACTTGACCTCCTTCCTTATTCCCTTCCTCTCACCGAGGGCCTTCCGTAGAATCTTGAAGAACGTGAGGGACCTCTCGGCAAACTTCGACAGGAATCTCCCCAGTGCAGTGATCCGGCCGTTCAACTTCTGTAAGTCTCCGATAGTCCTTGGCTTGCCCATGTTAATAAGAGCGGATATTTTGTCGAGCTTGGCCTCGATTCCTCGCTTGGTGATCATGACGCCGAGGAATTTTCCAGATCGGACGCCGAATATGCACTTCGCTGGGTTGAGCCACAGGTTGTAGCGCCGCACTTTTTGGAAAGTCTCCTCAAGGTCGACGAGATGATCCTCGGCCTTATTTGACTTGACCAGCATGTCGTCAATGTAGACTTCGAGATTCCTGCCGACCTGTGGGTGAAAGATTTTGTTTACCATCCGTTGATAGGTTGCTCCCGCGTTCTTGAGTCTGAATGGAATCTTTGTGTAACAGAACGTCCCCCTGTCGATGATGAACGAACTCTTCTCTTTGTCGTGGGTCACCATCTGGATTTGATTGTAGCCTGAGAAGGTGACCATGAAGGTCAGCATCTCGTACCCAGAAGCGTTATCCACCAGGTGGTCGATCCTCGGCAGCGGGAAGCTATATTTTGGGCAGGCCTTATTGAGGTCGGCGAAGTCCACGCACATTTGCAATTTGTTGCTAGGATTCTTCTCCATCACCGCATTCGCGAGCCAGTCAGGGTAGCTCACTTCTCTAATGAACCCAGCCTTAAGGAGCTGCTCCACATCCTCACCCGCTACATGAATCTTCTCTCCCCCAGCGCTCCGCTTCTTCTACTGGACTGGGTAAGCTTTCGGGTCGACGTGTAGCTCAAGGGCAATCACCGCAGGGTCGAATCCAAGCATGTCCGAGGGCAACCATGCAAAAATATCGGCATTCGCCATAAGGAGGTTGACTAGCCCCGCCTTCAGCTCCTCGGGCAGCTTCATGCCAATAGACACAGTTTTTTCTGCTTCCTCTGCTACAGGAACCTCCTCTACGTGCTCTACCGGAGCTGGTCGTTGATGATCGAAGTCCTCCCGACCTTCGAGGAGGTCGATCGAGAGGGCTTGCTCGTACTTCTTGTGTTTGGTGGAGCCGACTTAGTAGCTTTGTGAGAGCTTCTGGCATCCCCGTAACTGTCCAACCCCTCGCGGAGTCTGGAATTTCACCATTTGATGTAGCAACGAGGGGAGAGCTTCAACGACGGTCGTGTAAGGCCATTCAATGATGCTGTTGTATGCTGAGGCGATGTCGACATCGACGAACAGTATCATTCAAGTGACGACCTTCGGCTTCTCCCCCAGGGTGACGGGCATGATTATCACTCCGACAATAGGCACCGAATGGCCGGTGAAGCTGATAATCGGGCCCAAGTATGGCTGTAGCTCCACCTCGTTCAGTCACATCTTCTGGATTGTGGACAAGAACAAGATGTCGCACGAGCTACCTGTGTCAACTAGGCGTTTGCTCACGATAGCTGGCCCTATGAAAGCTTTGATGAAGATGGTGTCTTCATGTGGTAGCTCGACCCCCTCCAGGTCATCGTCAGAGAAGAAAATGTGAGGACGAGCTACTCTTCTCCGCTTTTCCCCTGTGTCGGCACCCACCGTCATAACGTGTCTGGCATAAGTCTTCCTCGCTGTCGCTGATGTATCGCCCCGGGCCGGCCCGCTACAGATTACATTCACGCACATGATCATCTCAGGCATATGGTGGGCCACTTGTTTGGCCTTTTGGGTCAGCCGGTCAGCTCCTGAGGTCACTCCTCCAACGCGGCCTGGTCTTTCCTGGTCGACGAATCTACGAAGATGCCCGCCCTAGATCAGCCGCTCTAAATCCTTCTTCAGTGCATAGCACTCGTTGGTATCATGGCCATGGTTGCGGTGATACCGACAGTACTTTTAGGTGTTCCTTGAGCCGGGCCTTGACCTCATCTCTGGGGGCACGTTTTTGAGAAGTCTGCCCGTCATGGTCGCCACCATCACTTCCGCCAATGGGGCATTGAGCCTGGTGTAGTTAACCTCTTGCGCTCTTTCGGGTCCGCCTCTCAGAGCAGGGTTCCTTGGGGCAAGGAACCCCCTCAGCGGTCCGGGGCGATCTTGCCCTCGAGGGCCTCCTTGGTCATGCCCTCGGGGGCGGTCTTAATCACACCCTCTGTGGTGGTCCTGGTCACGTTCTTGGAGGCGATCATCCCGTCTCAGTCGGTCACTGGGCCTCGCTTCAACACATGGGGCTCTGGCTGGTGTTCCCTCATTCATCATGCCCAAAGCCTCCTCGCTTAGCATGAACTTCTCTGCCCGGGCGAAGAGGGCGTCGAGGTTGGCAGGCGGATCATAGAGCAGCGACTTCAGCAGGCTCCTATTTTCCAGACCATTCTTGAAGGCCGCCATGACGAGCTCATCCACGTAGCTCGTCACATTGAGTATCTCATCGTTGAAGCGCTGCAAGAATTTGCGGATGGTCTCTCCCTCCTTATGGACCACCGTAAACAGATAGTCCGACGCCTTCCACATTCTTCGTCCTGCCAAGAACTGCTGACAGAACTTGCGGGAAAGGTTGCCGAGCGTCTCAATGGAGTGGTTGGATAGGCCGTTGTACCACTATATCACCGAATTCTTTAAGGTCATCTGGAAAGCTCGACAGAGGAGGGCTTCATCCGCTCCATGAATCTCCATCACTCATCGGTATCGCTGCACATGCTCCAGGGGATTGCCCGAACCATCATACAGTTCAAACTGAGATAGTTTGAACCAATGGGATACCGGGGTTGAGATCACCCTTCGGGTCAGCGGGTTGGCTTCTTCGGGGTTGGAGAAAGGCGTTGGCAACCTTCGGAGACGTCCCTGCCACCTCGGTATTCTTACTGCTGGTTGGAATCGTCGGATGATCCACCTTGACGCTCAGAGACGACCCTCCCTCGCCCACAG
This sequence comes from Scilla litardierei, assembly GCA_030789695.1. Classification (NCBI taxonomy): domain Eukaryota; kingdom Viridiplantae; phylum Streptophyta; class Magnoliopsida; order Asparagales; family Asparagaceae; genus Scilla; species Scilla litardierei. The sequence continues at coordinate 5,979 of JAULAV010001158.1, forward strand.
GGGTCAAGGTGTGGTCGTGGCTCCTTCGCTGTCGGTGATTACGCTAGGAGGGTGGCGCCCCGACTGGGGGGACTTCTGCTGCGGTGGGCACGTCCTCCTCGTCTCGGGCTCGACGATCTCCCACGACGATGGCTTTCAGCAGCAAGATTTGGCCTGGGATTTTCTCGCACTATTAGGGCTGACGCCTGGGGGACTGCTCGGCTCACCTCCTGAAGCCTCTCCCTCTCAGCGACGAGGAATCGACGCTGTCGGACAACCGCTTCTTCATCCAGTCGCCTTTGATGAGCAGCCTTCTCCTCATCATCGAACTGCCTCTGCAGAGCGGCTGCTTCTCCTTCTTCGAATCGCCTTCTCTATGCAGCCGCTTCTTCTTCAAATTGGTGGAGGAGGTCGCGCTTCATATTACGGGGTCTGGAGGGGCCTTCTGATGGATGCGACCTGGCTTGCCTGGTGGCGGTCCAGTCTTCCATCATTTTGGTGAAGTTTTTGAAACTTTTATAGGCACCGATGGCTGCATCCTGAATGACCGCGACCGACCCCTCAAGGGGTAAATTCATTGGGGGAGTCCTTCTGGGGGACTCCTCAGCCATAGGTTGCTTGCCGTGACGGTAACTGCGTGCGGTGTCTGACATGGGTGTGACCCTAGTTCCTACAGACGGCACCAATTGTTGCGGGTCAAGTCTGACCAATAATAGAATTTGTATTTAATAGGAATCACTGGTATAATGATTACAAGTATGTGGTTGATGACGAGGCTAGCTCGACTTGGAGCATGTTTCAGAGGCGAAGAATCCAAGGCTGCCTGACGATCGCCGAAGGTCGCCGACTCCCGGCAGCTGAGGTGAGCTTCCTACGAGATTAAAAACTTGTTAGAAAGGATGGGTTGGCTATCAACCCGTAGCCTCTCCGATGATTAAGTCAGTGGGTGACTTGTATGGAGTATGTCGAACACGCTTGACGATCTTAAGGCAGATCGGCGATGCGTGGTGAGCTTATGAGGAAGGCACATATATATGGGGAATATCCGACCCTGAATACTGGATAGGAGTTAAGATTCCAACTAACTAACCTCCTCCTTGGTGGCTTGAAGGGGTTATTTATAAGGTCGAGAGTCGGTTGCTTGCCGTCCAATCACCTGTCGAGTCTGCTTAGCTGGAGCACAAGTGGACACGCGATAGGTCGATGAGAGTGTCAGAGATATTTACGCATTAATGGGTGTCTGGTGGTGTTAGATGTAAGGACCCTGTCTATGGGGAAAACACTAGAAGGGGGGTTGAATAGTGTTTATGCAAATTTAAAAGGAATTTACGCCAAATAAAATGCAATCCAACAAATAGTGCGGAATAGAAAAACAACCCAAAGAGAAACACATGCAAACGCAGTTATGTTTCAAGGGTTCGAATTACCCAAGTCAACTCCCGACTTGTTCCCGGTAATCCTACGTCCCTACCACCCGGATACCACCGGATACTCAAGTTAGAACCCTAACTTGAGGTTTCCTTAAAAACCACTTGTAGCAACCCTACAAGTGCAATCGACTACAATCGATGTCCTTGACTCCCACAACCAGGGAGCAAGCAACAATCACTCTCACAACCGAGAGCACAATTCAAATAAAGAAGTTATGAAATCTGAAAGCAACACTTACAATCACCTATGCCTTGAAGTAGAACTTGAAGGAGAAGTGTGATGTGTGTTGAAGAACTCTCTTGGAAGAGAGAAGAAAAGCCCTTTCTCTTGATTGCACCAAATGCCTAGAAGATCAATCTTTGGTTCTAGGTTGGAGAGCAAGAGAACAAGATTTGGAAATACTTAGGGCTTTGGATTTGAAAGCTTTGATCTTTGGAAATGAAAGCTTGAAGGATTTTGCAATGAATGAGTAACCTTCAAATGAAACAGTAGAAGCTCTATTTATAGCTTTCACAAATCCACAAAACAGTTTAGGCAAAAACCCAATCGAAATCCGTGAGAAAAATCTCAACGGATATAATCTGAACTTGCGACAGTCGACTGTTGAACAAACTACAGTCGACTGTTGCACAGTCAGCAAGGGTAGGTGAGAATTCATAACAGTAACTTAACACGTGGACAGTCGACTGATGAAGCCAAGACAGTCGTCTGTAAAACCAACAGGGGACTGTACATTCTTTGACAGGCGACTGGCCGAGAGAAGTGTAAATTAGATACAATACTGGAAATCTCACAAGATACAGGACAGACGACTGATGCAAGGAACACAGTCGACTGTCAATCAGAACAGGCGACTGTATATCCTTAAACAGATGACTGTCACAGACAGGAGAAATTTCCAGAGAGCTGAGTCAAAGAATGACTTACAGACAAGCGACTGTTGCAGCATAGACAGTCGACTGATCTAATAGACAGTCAACTGTATATACAGCATAAGTCGACTGGCCGTAGAAATCAGATCAAACAGAGTTTGGGCAAGGAGAGACAGGTGACTGATGAACCATTCACAGTCGACTGTCGCTAAGATAGGCACCTGATAAACGTTCAACAGTAGCCTGTGCGTGATAATCAGAGAGGACCCAAAAAATGCATTGTAATAGTCTGTGCATAACAGGCGACTGTAGAACAAAACACAGTCGACTGTTTTTGAGACAGGCGACTGTAAACTGTTAAGCAGTCAGCTGTATGAACAATCCTAGTACAAACAAAAGAGAATTGAATTGAGATCAAAGGACAAAGGTCTAGAGATGTCCTATGACCGAAAGTAGATGTGTGTGAGTGCTCCATCATAGTTCTACTTCTAAGCTACATACTAGAAGAGATAAAAGAAAAATTACATTGACGAATAATCCCTTCTTTCCATCGTATGAGCTTGAAGTCTTTACGGAGCTTCAATCATCAATCTACGATCATTCAATTCATATCATTTGCCTTCAATCACGTTTGTGAGTCATCCATTGCTAGTTGATCTTCATAGTAAGCTTAGGCAATGGATTAACTGCAAAATAGGGGATTAGTCACAAGTATTTATGTTTGCTCATCATTAACACCAAGTAGGGAGAAGTCCAATACTCAACATTCTCCCCCTTTTTGATGATGACAAACAAACATAAACAAAAAGATAAATAGTTGTGCACAATGAAAACTTAATCACCCTATATAGATGCCAATCAAGTTAGTCAACAAATATTAGAGCATCTACATAGCAATTGAAGCAAATGAGTGAGATATGAATGAATTTAATTCAAGAAATCTAGGAAATAAAATCCCTATTCATTGTAATCTTACTCCCCCTGAATCTAAGGCAACGAAAATCTTAGATTCAAGCGTTAGAACATACTTAGCACATCCATTATGAATCTTGTATGTTTATTTCTCTCCCCCTATGGCATTATCCAAAAAGGTGGGAGCAAATAACAACAACAATAATAGTGCTAAAATACGAACTAACAACACTCAAGGAGTATAAAGATATATCGAATCAAAAAATCATAAAATCTCATCATATACACATGTGAGTAATGGAATTGAAATCCAATATCAACATTTTAGATAATCGAAATGAAAATAATTTTCACAAATTCATCAATGAAAGAGCATGAATTAACCAATATCAAATTCGTGTATTGTCTCAAAAGCACATCAAGAAGAGTGAAGCATACATAGAGACAATATATCATACATCACACAGAAATTAATAAATATAGTATAGTGTGACACAAGAGAGAGATGCAACATCATATATATGATATAAAGCAGCTGAGTACATCAACGGATGGTCATCAACATTGGCCACCCCAAAAAGATACAGCATGGTCTACAAAAAACACATCATCATGTCGACATCAAAGTGTATATCATCATACATAAATAAAAGTGTCGCAAACAGCATCATCCATCATACAAAGACAAAACATATATCATCATCCAAAAATAACATCTCTCAAAATCATCGATCTAAGGGTGAGCGTCTCCAGGGGCTGCGGACGAGGAAGCAGGCTCTGAAGCAGCAGGAGTGTCCTCTGGAGAAGGGTCAGAAGGAGCAACAGAAGCAGCAGCATCAGCATCCTGTGTAGAGGCAACACCAGGAGGCTCAACGACACCAGAAGGCTGAGGAGGCACATGGGGCTGAGGAAGATACTGTCTCAAATCCTCAGGGAAGGGAATTCCATGATGGAGGAGAGAGAGAGAGAGACAGCAGCCGGTAAATACCAGAGATCATCGACAAAAGAGTATCCTGAGACGGTGGAGCAGATGATGATGAAGGCAAATCAGCTGGAGGCACAGTGGATGAGGATGGAGCTGAAGTAGTCTTCCTCTTCTTCGAGGCAGTCTGCAGAGCTGAAGAGGACTTCGACTTTGTAGAAGCGTCGATGAGAGGGCCAAAAGGCATGGGCTCGTAACGGGTCAAGTCAATACCAAAGTGACGGAAGACACGAGTCAAAAGACCACCAAAGGGAATGTGAGACGAGGAGGACGTGAACTCGACCTTGTCCATCCTGTCAAGGAGGACACCGGCCCAGTTCACGGGCATGCCAGAGAGAATAGCATACATACACTTTAGTATATCCTGAGACGGCTGGTCGGACGATCCATATCTCGGCAGAATGTTGGACTTCACCACTAGGTGAACAGCCCAACCCCGTGCAGAGAACATGGATGATCTGACACCCGAGTCAAGAGCTAAAGGAACCTCTCGAAACATATCCCGGAGAACAGACTGGTTAAGATCGTCAATCTCGAAAAAGCTGATATCAGTGGGGAGGGAACCGACAGAAGGAATCCTAAGAATAGTCCCTAAGAGAGAGGGAGTGATCTGAATGTGGGTTCCCTGGACGACAGTATCAAGGATGCCGGTAGTCGAATACTCACCGCGAACGCGGTTCGCATAGAAGAGCTTCACCAGAAATGGGTAGGCTCTGGGGGACTCTCTCTGAGAGAAGCGAAAAAGATCGGCCAGGTGAGTAGCGGACAGAATGTCAGAGAGTCTCTCAGCAGTGAATGCGGGGAAAGCAATGTACCGCTCCCTAAGTAGGTTGATCCCTAGGAGAGAGTGAAACTTTGCCAGACAAAGATCGTCTCGATAAACGGGAACCAGGGGATCAGAGGGGGGGGTACATCAGGAGGCTCTTCAGACGAACTGGATGCAGAAGGAGAGACATAAGGGATCTCAGCAGTAGGCTCACTGATGTGAACACCAGTAGGCTTGCGCTGACGATGAATCAAGGGCTGAGCATCGCTCGACGAAGAAGGAGAATAACCCGGCGAAGATGAATGCACGGGAGACTGAGCATGCTTGGTTCGAGCTTTATAGGGTTTCTTTCTCTTGGCGATGAGTTTCTTAGGAGCCCTAGGTTGTTTAGAAGCAATGAGCTTCTCTTTTCCCTTAGGTTTAGGAGCCATGGAGACAAGAAAAGAAGAACTAAGGCAACAAAGTGAATCAACGAAGATCGAGAGAGAGAAAGCAAACCAAATGAGGGAAGACAGACGATCGCGGAGTGGAAGATCCAAGATGACGGTAGAACACTATCGACAGTGATGATTAAGAGGAGATCGACGGTTGAAGAAACTAAATCGGTCGATTTTGTAGAGAGAATCGAGCGGGAAGTTGAACGGTCGAAGCGGAGGAGAGAGAAAAATGACGTGGGGGAGTGATCGCTTCGATTGAATATAAAACAGGGAAAATCAATCTGAGCCGTTGGATCAAGGAATCGACGGCTCGGATCAAATCATATGAACCGACACAGCAGGAGACAGTCGACTAGAGAACAAAAGTCAGTCGTCTGTATGAAGTGATAAAATTAAAGCTCAGAGAGATGGGCAGTCGACTGGCAAGTATAATGCAGTCGCCTGTCCGCTGGACAATCGATTGACATATACTCAAGAGTCGGCTGGCCAAGAATTAATACAGATCACAAGAATAACAGAGAACACTGTAAAAATTCGATAGAGAGTACAGTCGCCTGATGACTAAATTGCAGTCGCCTGTTAAACTAACAGTCGACTGTAAAACAGTCATCAGTCGGCTGTGCGAAAGATATCAATTTTCATATAGAGGATATAGAGTAGGGCAGTCGACTGTCAAAAGAAACACAGTCGTCTGTCCTGGTCCAAAAATGCACAGTGAGATAGAATTCCAGAGAATAAGAACACTCACCCTAGGACATATACTCTAATCACAAATACATCTTGTTACGCCTATTTGACCGAGACCCATAAAGCACGAGCCCAAGAGCCCACCTGCATCCTGAAAGCCCATTCGGCAAAGGCCCTACAAGGGACCTTCTCGAAACGTCGATCCGACCCGGCCCCCATAACCCGTTGGTCGTTCGCCCACTCCTGCGAAAACCGCTCCCCCGGACACGCGACCACTAAATGGCGATAATGGGGAGGTGCTGGCATGGCGGAGAGGGCGGCGGCGAGGGGGGACGGATGGGGCACGATCGATGGCGGGCGTGGGACGTGGGCCAGAGCCAATCACGCTGGGAGCTCTACAAAAGGGTCAGGAAGACGACGAAGAAAGGGACCGCATCTGAGGTAACAAAACCGAAGGTACTCCATCAACGACCTCGTTCCCCCAATTCATCTCCTTCCTCCCCCGCTCGCGCCGAGAGACGCCGTCACGATCTCCTCACGAGTCGGACCGTCTCCGCCGGGCCTCCTTTCTCAGATCTCTATCTGACTTAGGCATCGGAGGGGATTTGGCCGGAACCAAGGTCCGGCCCCCCTGACGAGCGTTCTCGTCTACGCAGGTGAACAACAGACCAACGGTCCGAGGCTACCCCTCGCCCCTCTCCGACCACTCGATCAACCGGACGGTGAGGCTTCCCCTCACCCTCAGCCTTCCTTGGCCGAGCATGCCCTACCGAGGCCGAGCGTCCTAATCGGGTCTGAGACTCACCCTCGCCACCAGACGGCCGTGCATCTACTCAGGCGACTGAGGCTACCCCTCGTCCCCCTCCCAGCCGAGGCCGAGCGCGTCTGTCCGAGGCCGAGCGTCTCAACCAGGGCCGAGGCTTCCCCTCGCCCCTTCTGCACCGATTCGAAGCCCCCGAGGGACCCAAAGCGGGTCCCTTGACCACGTTGACCGGGTTCTCCACGGTCAACGCCTAGTAGTGAGAAAACACTCTGAAACATCTGGCGCCGTCTGTGGGAACGAAAACTGTCCCACGAAGAAACAAACCACATCTGCGATGACGCGGCCCCCCTCCTCTCGGCGAAAGAAGGGCGAGGCCCCGACGCGGGGCGACAGGCCCCGCCATCGTTGCCAAGAATGGGCACGGGACCGACGCGAGGAGAGTCGTGAGGAAAGGGCCGGGGTGCCCTCCCCTTCCCCACCGGTTGGGAGACCGAGTGCGCCCGTAACGGCACGCAGCTCGGACGTGGCTTTGGTGGTATCAGTGGTCATAGACACTACCTTAGTGCGACGGCTGCTTGTCGACACCGGCAGCTCCTGTGACGTCCTATTTATGTCAACCCTGGAGAAGATGGGCCGGCAGAAAGGAGACTTGCGACCTCGTTCGGGTCCCGTGGTCGGATTCACGGGTCACTCCACCCCCATCATCGGCACTATCCATCTCCCGGTAACGCTCGGAAACACACCAGACTCTGTGACCCTAGCGGTGGAATTCATCGTGTTGGGGATCGGGTCGGAATACAATGGGATCATCGGCCGACCCCTACTCAACGCCGTGAGCGCGATGGTCTCGACCCTCCATCGGACCATTAAGTTCCGAACGCCGGGGGGGATGGGGCAAGTCGAAGGCGACGCGGGGAGACCGAATACCTGCTATCAACTGGCGGAGGAAGGTCCCGAGGATCGTCTAGCTGACCGGATGGCCGCGCTCGACTTAAGGAGTGGGCCTAGGCCCACCCCTGCGGAGGAGCAGGAGCAAATCCTGGTCACGGACATCGAAGGCCGGTTCGTCTCGATCGGGAGAGGGCTGAGCCCGGACCTAAGGGACCAGCTGATCGAGTGCCTGGAGGCGAACCTGGACATCTTCGCCTGGTCGCCTGAAGACATGCCCGGCGTGGACCCCCAGGTGATCGTCCACCAGATCAACGCCGACCCCAACTTCAAACCGGTTAGGCAGAAGAAGCGTAACCTGGGCGGCGAGAAGATGAAGGCAGCCTCCGAGGAAGTGGAGCGTCTCCTCGATGCCGGCTTCATACGAGAAGTCTGGTACCCGGAGTGGCTGTCGAACGTGGTGATGGTCAAAAAACCCAGCGGGAAGTGGCGAATGTGCGTGGACTTCAGTGACCTCAACAAGGCCTGCCCCAAGGATAGCTACCCCCTGCCGCGCATCGACCACCTGGTGGACAACGCCTCGGGATACGAGATGCTAAGCTTCATGGACGCTTACTCCGGGTACAATCAAGTCCAGATGGACCCCCGGGACGAAGAGATGACAGCCTTCACGACAGACCGGGGAACCTACTGCTACAAGAAGATGCCCTTTGGCTTGAAGAACGTGGGGGCCACCTACCAGAGAATGGTCAACAAGGTGTTCAGCTCCCAGATCGGGAGGAACCTAGAAGTCTACGTCGACGACATGCTTGTCAAGTCAAGGCGACCGGAAGACCACATCGCCGACTTGCGGGAGACCTTCGAGCGGTTGCGGCGACACCACATTCGGCTCAACCCCGCGAAATGCACGTTCGGGGTAAGATCTGGCAAATTCTTGGGATTTATGATAACTAATCGTGGTATTGAAGCTAATCCCGACAAGATCGAGGCGCTGGTTAACATGCGCGAGCCGACGACGATCAAGGAGCTACAGAGGTTGAACGGGCGCATCGCAGCCCTGGGGCGATTCCTTTCCAAATCAGCGGAAAGATCGCTTCCCTTCTTCAAGGTCCTGAGGAAAGCAATCGCGGAACCTCCGAACAATAGGAAGACGATACACTGGGACGAAGACTGCTCCCGGGCGTTCGGGGACCTCAAAGAGTATCTCCGCAGCCCCCCTCTACTGTCCAAACCCCGGGAAGGGGAGTCGCTGAGCCTTTACCTGGCGTGCGCAGAGGAAGCTGTGAGTTCGGTGCTGATCCGGGAGGACAGCGGGGTGCAATGGCCGGTATATTACACGAGCCGGATCTTGAAGGGGGCGGAGGTGCGATACTCGCCCATGGAGAAACTGGCGTATGCCCTCGTCCTCTCAGCGCGAAGGCTCCGACCCTATTTCCAGGCCCACACCATACTAATCCTGACCGACTCACAGCTAGAACAGAACCTCAAGAGATTCGATCGAATGGGAAGGATGCTAAACTGGGGAGTGGAGCTGAGCGAGTTCGACCTCCGATTCAAACCGCGCACGGCCATCAAGGGACAAGCCCTAGCCGACTTCATCGCCGAATGCACGACGGAAGGAAATGGCCCCCCAGAGGGAGAAGGCCCGGGGACGGTAATTGCTCAACCCTTGTCCTTTCTTTCGGCTGACCACTTTTAACCAGAGGATCCAGGAGCGTGGATAGTTCATGTGGACGGGTCGGCCACGCAGTCAGGAGGAGGAGCCGGGATTGCGATCCGATCTCCGGAGGGGAACATCGCGGAATACGCGTTGCGGTTCGAGTTCCCGGCCACAAACAACGTGGCGGAATACGAAGCTGTGATCAACGGCCTGAGGCTGGCCCTGGAGCTCGGGGCCGAGTCCGTCCGCCTCCTCAGTGACTCGAAGCTCATTGTCAACCAACTCTTAGGGAGTTACGAGGCACGGGAGGAGGCGATGCAGAGATATCTCCCAGTCGCCAGAGCGGCGATGTCCAAATTCAAGGACGTGGAGGTCTTACACCTCCCACGATCAGAGAATGCGCGGGCCGATGCGTTGTCAAAACTGGCCTCGTCCTCGCCAAAGGAGCTGGGCCGCACCATCTACGTAGAGAACCTGCCGTCCCCCAGCACGATGGAGCACGAGGTGATGGCGATCGACCAAGAGCCCACCTGGATGGACCCGATCATCCGATACCTCACCCACGGAGAGGTGCCGGCCGATGGGGATGAGCGCCGAACCCTGGAGAGAAAAGCACTCCGATACGTGATCCATGAGGGGACGCTCTACCGGAGACGCTGGACCAAGACGGACGTCCTCCCGTACCTGAAGTGCATCGGACCGCAAGAAGCTGACTACGTCCTACAGGAGGTTCACGACGGGATCTGCGGGAATCACCACGGGGGCAAGATAGTCACGCAGAAGATCTTAAGGCAGGGGTACTACTGGCCGACCTTGGCCAAAGATGCTACAAGCTACGTGCAGAAATGCCAAGAATGCCAGAGGTATGCCCACCACATCTCGACTCCTCCGTCAGAGCTCATCCCCATCGTGAGCCCCCTCCCCTTTGCGAAATGGGGGCTCGACATCTTCGGACCGTTCAAGCCAGGACGAGGGCAGCGGAAGCACCTGATCGTGGCAGTGGACTACTTCACCAAGTGGATCGAGGCTGAGCCGTTGGCGACCATCACGTGGAAGAAAGCGAAAAGCTTCGTGTGGAATTCCATCATCTCTCGATTCGGAGTACCACGGGCCATCGTCACAGACAACGGGAAGCAGTTTGATTCAGCAGGGTTTAAAGATTTTTGCGAGGAATGGGGAATCAAGCTCCTCTTTGCCTCGGTGGCACACCCCCAAACCAACGGGATGGCAGAGGCGGCCAACAAGTGTATCATAGAGCCCCTCCGAAAGAAAGTAAAGGACGCCGAAGGGAACTGGCCGGAAGAGCTCCCCGGGATACTCTGGTCATACCGGATGACCCACAAGGAGGCTACGGGCGAGACCCCCTTCATGCTCACCTACGGGGCCGAGGCAGTGGTACCAGTCGAATTGGGGGAAGAATCTCTCCGCCTCAAATACTTTGACGAAGACCGGAACTCGCAGGGCCTAGGGCTCAGCCTGGAGCTCCTCGACGAGCGACGGGAGCAGTCACTGGCCACCATCGTCCGCCAAAAGCAGAAGGTGGCCCGATACTACAACGCTCGGGTGCGAGGGAGAAGCTTCCACCTCGGGGACCTGGTCCTCCGGAAAGCGGGCTTCACCACCGATACCGCTCGCAAAGGGAAGCTCGCGGCTAGATGGGAGGGACCCTACAAAGTCGTCGAGGTCCTCGGACCCGCAGCCTACCGACTAGCCGACATGGAAGGGAGAGTTCTCACTCACACTTGGAATGCGGAATATTTACGCAAATACTTTCAATAGATGTATCACTTCCTATGAAATAAATTTGTTTTAATTTCACTCCTTTCCAGATAAAGCGAAAAGGCATACAGAGGGATACGCGAAGAGGTCGAGGGGCATTCCCCTCCCTCATTTTTCCCCGGGGGCACCGGTGGAGCCACAAGCTGGCAGCTCACTAGGGCCTCCCCCCTTGCTCTGTTCGGCGTCAGGGTACATCCGAAGTTTCTCGAAGTCAATCCCCGAGAGCGGGAACTTCTTTTGGATCTCGGACTGGCACCGGGCGAAGCCCTTCTCGTACGACGTCGCCAAGGCGGTCTCCACAAAGGAGGTGGCATACTCCGCCACGGTATCCTGAGCGATCCGGGCCGGATCCACCTCCTCGAGCCCATGCAGCTGGGCCTCTAAGGTCTCTACCTGGCGTTGGTGCTCCGCCTTCTCCTTCTCGATCTCCCGGGATTTCTCTCCTAGTTGGGCAGCAAGGGCCCTCGCCTGCTCCTCCGCCGTATCCAGACGATCGGACAGCTCCGAGGCGTCGGGGGCAGCAGCCGGGCCGGGGATCTGCTTGACTCCTCCAGACGCGTCGACGTCTTTTAAAAGAGAGGTGAGCCGCGTCTCGGCCTCGGACTTCGCGGCCAGAGCCACGGCTCTCTCGCGATCCGCCGCCTCCAGGGCAGAGGACAACTCAGTCATGCGGGAGTTCAGGGATTGGACCCGCGCTTCCTCCAACTGACCAGCATCCTCCTCCTCCTCGCCAGGGACCTCAGGGCCTAGCCCAGCCATGGATTTGGCTTTGGGAAGAGCCGCGAATTGGCGCCTCATCGAGAGGCCCACCGAGGACAACTGTGCCAAAGCAACGAAGGTGAGAGGGCAAAAGCGGCTGGAGAACGGGGGGACAAGCAGAGACGCACTACCTGTTGACCAGCCTGGATCACGAAGGTAGCCAAGCAATCACCTCTGACTCCGTCCAACACCGCCTGGTCGGGAGGGAGACAACAGTTCTCGGCCACTCGAGCGGCGGCTCCACGGCTCGAGAACACCGACTCCTTCTCACCCACTGGAAAGCGTGGACGAAGAAGACCCTCCCCTGACGAAGGGAACTCGCCAGGAGCGGAGCGGAACGCCCCCAGATACCGACTGTAAGCATCAGGGAGAAAGCCGTCCGGAAGAGGTGAAGGGCCGGCCCACGGCCAGGCAACCTCAACGGGAGCGGGATGAGGTCGGTCAGTAGTCGGCTGAACGTCGGCCCCCTCGACCCCCCCACGGAGCCTCTCGGGAGATCCCTGCAAGGGGAGAGAGGGAGACGACATCTTCTTTCGCTTCGAGCCTCCGGATACGGTCACAACCCACTGCTTCTTCCGGACCGCCAACACATGGTCCCTTCTGCGCGGATCCGGGTTTGAAGCCTGCACGAGAGCGCTGGCGGGAGAAGGACCGAGAGGGAACCCACCTGCACTCAAAGGATAAATGAGAGACAGAGCAGAACCTGGACGATCTCGAGGGGCGAACGCACGGAGCAGCTTACCTAGGGGCCACACCGTCTTACGCAAATTAAAGTCACTAAAGAGGAAGTCGATCGAGCGCTCCCTCGGAGGAATCGCCAACATGTCCCTCGCCGTCTGCTGCTCAGTGACCGTCGGCTCACCCAGATTGAGAACAACGGCACCGGCCGCCACCCACCGTGCCGGGAAGTGTACGCTCGAGGGGAATGTGACGAACACGTATTCCCCCTTCCAGCGTTTCAGAGAACTCGGCAACCCCAGCACCAGGGACATCTTCGGGCAGGCGCTGATGTAAATCCACGCCCCCGATTGGTGGAGGCTCAGGCGGTAGAACTGGGCAAAGAGGCGGAGAGAGGGCACCACACCCTTCAGCATGCAGACGACAACGAACCCGACGAGGATCCCGACGGCGTTGGGACAGAATTGACACAAGCACACATTGTGGGCTTGAAGGAACTCAACGATAAAAGGATGAAGCGGGAAACGGAGCCCGAAGTGGAAGCACTTTTCATATATTCCGACCTCATTGGGACCAGGAGAGCAGATCCGCTCGTCAGCCCCAGGGGCACGAGCCGAGTAGGGCGGGAGCAGGTAGGAGGAGCGCATGCTCCCGATGGCGGTGGCACAGATCGACGAAGGCCACGCCATGACCTCAGAAGGAACCCCTGAAAGATCATCCCCGTGCTGGCTGATCGCCGAAGGAGTGCCACCCGCCAGACCCGGAGCCGCGTCGCGCTCCGACCGAACCGAGCCCGTAGCAGAGGAAGACGACATGGGGGAAAGCTCAGACAGAAGGGGGATCAGCGCAAAGAAGAAAGATGATGGGATGGCGGCCCACGAATCCCTCGGCTTCTCCACTTAAGACGACTCCGCGAGCGGCAGGGATAAGCTTGCCGCTACACGTGGCAACATCTGAAGGCCGACGGTGCTTCGGAACCCGCGCCTTAAAAACATCGAACAGGCTAACTCATGATGACGACTAATAAATGAGTCGGCATCGACTGGAGAACCTGTCAAAATCGGCAGAGGTCACATCGGCCGAGCCGAACCGGCCGAGGCCGATCAACCCGACCGATGGGGGCAATTGTTACGCCTATTTGACCGAGACCCATAAAGCACGAGCCCAAGAGCCCACCTGCATCCTGAAAGCCCATTCGGCAAAGGCCCTACAAGGGACCTTCTCGAAACGTCGATCCGACCCGGCCCCCATAACCCGTTGGTCGTTCGCCCACTCCTGCGAAAACCGCTCCCCCGGACACGCGACCACTAAATGGCGATAATGGGGAGGTGCTGGCATGGCGGAGAGGGCGGCGGTGAGGGGGGACGGATGGGGCACGATCGATGGCGGGCGTGGGACGTGGGCCAGAGCCAATCACGCTGGGAGCTCTACAAAAGGGTCAGGAAGACGACGAAGAAAGGGACCGCATCTGAGGTAACAAAACCGAAGGTACTCCATCAACGACCTCGTTCCCCCAATTCATCTCCTTCCTCCCCCGCTCGCGCCGAGAGACGCCGTCACGATCTCCTCACGAGTCGGACCGTCTCCGCCGGGCCTCCTTTCTCAGATCTCTATCTGACTTAGGCATCGGAGGGGATTTGGCCGGAACCAAGGTCCGGCCCCCTTGACGAGTGTTCTCGTCTACGCAGGTGAACAACAGACCAACGGGCCGAGGCTACCCCTCGCCCCTCTCCGACCACTCGATCAACCGGACGGTGAGGCTTCCCCTCACCCTCAGCCTTCCTTGGCCGAGCACGCCCTACCGAGGCCGAGCGTCCTAATCGGGTCTGAGACTCACCCTCGCCACCAGACGGCCGTGCATCTACTCGGGCGACTGAGGCTACCCCTCGTCCCCCTCCCAGCCGAGGCCGAGCGCGTCTGTCCGAGGCCGAGCGTCTCAACCAGGGCCGAGGCTTCCCCTCGCCCCTTCTGCACCGATTCGAAGCCCCCGAGGGACCCAAAGCGGGTCCCTTGACCACATTGACCGGGTTCTCCACGGTCAACGCCTAGTAGTGAGAAAACACTCTGAAACACATCTTAAAATCATTATGAAAACAATAAATCTATTGAAACACAAATTATTCCAATCAACTTCGAAAACTCATGAAATCAAATAAGTCACAATTACCTTTCGTAATCTCATAAAACAATAAAGCACATGAAGAAAGACAATTAAGAATATGAGCTCAATAAGGAGTTATAGCATGAAAATTGAGCTTCTAGATTTCAGATTCACCCATAATTCCCAATTCTCCATGCAACCTCACAAATGAATCTTCTTTAAGAGGTTTAGTGAAGATATCAGCAATTTGTTTTTGGGTTTCAATGTACTCTAAGATGATGTCCTTCTTAGCTACATGATCATTTATAAAATGGTGTCTCACGTCTATGTGTTTGGTACGGGAGTGGTGTACCGGATTCTTGAAAAGACAAATAGCACTTTGATTATCAACCATGATAGGGCAAGTATCACAATTGACACCATAGTCACTAAGAGTGTCTCTCATCCAAAGAACTTGTGCACATGCAAGACCCGCGACAATATATTCCGCTTCAGTCGTAGACAATGACACCGAATTCTGTTTCTTAGAGAACCAAGAAACTAAGGAATTTCCCAAGAAATGGCATGTGCCACTAGTACTTTTCCTGTCGGACTTGCATCCGGTAAAGTCGGCATCATTATATGAGATTAAATCATATGTGCTAGACTTAGGGTAAAGTAACCCATAATCTAGGGATTGATTGAGATAACGAAATATTCGTTTAACCGCAATCAAATGTGACTCCTTAGGTCTTGCTTGATATCTAGCACAAATACATACGGAAAACATGATATCGGGCCTACTAGCGGTTAAGTAAAGTAAGCTACCGATCATACATCGATATAGACGAACGTATATATATTTTCCACTTTCATCCTTGTGTAGATGAGTAGTAGTACTCATGGGAGTCATTTTGCTTGAAGACGATTCCATCCCGAATCGCTTAATAAGCTCCCCTGTGTACTTTGTCTGATGTATGAAAGTGACATTCTCCATTTGTCGAATTTGCAATCCAAGGAAGTAGGTGAGCTCTCCTATGTGGCTCATATCAAACTCATCCTTCATAGACTTGGAAAATTCTTAACAAAGATTAAAGTTAGTAGAACCGAAAATAATATCATCTACATAAACTTGAATCAAAAGAATGTCATTTTCATAATCTTTAATGAAGAGGGTAGAATCAACTTCTCCCATTTTAAAACCTAAATTCAAAAGAAAGGTCTTAAGGCGATCATACCAAGCTCTAGGAGCTTGTCTCAATCCATACAACGCTTTCTTAAGTTTGAAAATATGGTTTGGAAACTTCTCATGAATAAAACCGGGAGGTTGAGAAACATAGACTTCTTCATTTACAAATCCATTTAAAAATACACTTTTAACATCCATTTGAAATAATTTGAAATTCTTATGGGATGCAAAAGATAAAAGCAACCTAATAGCTTCTAATCTAGCTACGGGGGCAAATGATTCTTCGAAATCAATACATTCCTTTTGCCGGTAGCCTTGAGCTACTAACCTTGCTTTGTTCCGTGTGATTACCTCGTTTTCATCCGTCTTGTTCGTGAAGATCCATTTGGTCCCAATAGCTTGGTGACCACTTGGAAGAGGTACAAGTTCCCAAACTTCATTTCTCTCGAATTGCGCTAGTTCTTCTTCCATTGCCACTATCCAAGAGCTATCCTCACAAGCTTCATAAATGTTCTTTGGCTCAATGGTAGAGACGAATGCGCAATGTGAGAATTCTTCAATTCTTGATCTCGTTCGAACACCCACACCAATATCTCCAATAATTTGGTTATGAGGATGGTTGCGAACGGTTGGATAAGCTTTGGGTAAACCTGGATCACTAGGAAAAACTTCAACAACTTCGTTAGAAGTGTTAGTCTCAACAATATTATCATTAATCTTAACATTATTAATAGAATCACAAAGAATATCTACATTATCATCATCAACATGAGGAAAGTCAAAATCTTCATAAAAGGATACGTGAAGTGATTCCTCAATAGTTGAAGAAGTTTTGTTGTATATCCGGTAGGCTTTGCTACGTGTGGAATATCCAACAAAAATTCCTTCATCGGATCTTGGCTCAAATTTGTCTAAATTACCAAAGGTGTTCTTTATAAAACATTTTGAACCAAAGACACGGAAATATTTCACTTGAGGCTTTTTATCGTAAAACAACTCAAAACAAGTTTTGTTTGTTCGGGGTCTCACTAGGATTCTATTGAGCACATAACATGCCGTGTGCACCGCTTCTGCCCAAAATTGTAGTCCTAAATGACTATCATGGAGCATAGTGCGAGCACACTCAATAAGAGTCATATTCTTTCTTTCTACAACACCATTTTGTGGCGGTGCACGAGGAAATGAAAAGTTATGAGTTATCCCGGAGTCATCACAAAACTTAGTAAAAGACTCATTCTCAAATTCTCCTCCATGATCACTACGAATAGTGATAATGGTGGATCCTAAAAGATTCTGAATCTTCTTTGCAAATTTGGTAAACTCTTCATGAGCTTCATTCTTATTAGTTAAGAATGAAACCCAAGTAAATCTAGAAAAGTAGTCAACGACAACTAGTCCATAATGAGCATTACCTAAAGAAGCGGTTCTAGTTGGCCCAAATAAATCTAGATATAGAAGTTCTAGGGGCCTCTTAGAAGTAATCCCTTCTTTAAGCTTAAATGAAGATTTACTTAGTTTACCTCTTTGACATGAATCACAAAAGTTTTTCTTATTAAAAACAATCTTAGGAAAACCTTTGACTAGATCATGCTTAGCTAACTTATATAAGTGCTTGAAGTGAACATGACCAAAACGGCGATGCCATAATAGTTGTTCACTTGTGTTAGTAACTAAGCAATGTTCTAAGGTTTTAGGCAAGCTTAAATAATAAATATTTTTACGCCTAATACCGGAAAATAAAACATTTGAATCACAATCAACAATAGTACACAATCCTTCTCCGAAGTTAACCTTGTAACCTTTGTCACAAAGTTGACTTATGGAAATGAGGTTGTGACATAAACCACTAACAAGATAAACATTAGTAATTAGAGGTTTGGAAAGATTACCAACGATACCTACTCCAATGATGGTTCCCTTTTGATTACCTCCAAAAGTGACCGTTGCACCATCTTTGATGCGAATCACTTCGGAGAGCAATGAGTGATCTCCCGTCATGTGTTTGGAGCAACCACTATCAAGAATCCATCCTTTCCCTTTAGAGCTAATAAGACTTTTATTGCTCTGTTTCTTTCTCTTGGGTACATATATAATATACCATAAGCTTATGGTACCCAATGTTTGTTGGGTCCAAGGGGATTAGCCCTTTGGAAGCCAAGTCCAAGTGGACTTCCGCTTCCCAACATAGTTATTATTTCTAATTACATTATGAAAGTAGGAATCAACATACGCATTCCTAACATTTAGACTAGTGTTCTTAGGACCCCAAATAGTGTACATCTTGGGAGTCCTATTCCTAGTTGCATGCATATGAGTTGGATTTCTATGTGGTGCATGCTTCTTAGGAACATGATTTCTAGCATAGATATGAGGTGGAGGATATGCATTGTACATTCTAGAATAATATGTATTCTTGGGAACATGCATATTATATGAAGCACATTGATCATGCATGACATGTGGAGAATTAGCATACATGAAAGAATGATGCGTATGAGCATATGGGTGTGTGGGATCACATACATGAGTATTTCTCATGTGTGGTTGTGTACGTATCCGTGGGTGCAGAGCATAAAATGTGTCATGATTATCCACTTGTGAAGTAGGATGTTTCCTACGTGGATGAGTATTAGTGTACATATAAGCATGGCCTTGCTTTTGGTTTCCATCCTTAGTGGGTTTCTTGCCAAAAGTAAGAGAAAGTGATGTGGTGACATTCTTGGTAGGATTGCTACCTATAGTGTCTTTGACACCACTTGTGGATGCACAGGAGGAAGGCCTCACAAAATCTATAGTGACACCACTATAAGAGGTGCGATCATTAGATGCATTAGCTTTTACAAATCCAAGGCCAACATGATGTGTGGCCGGAAATTGATTTGCATGCAAATCATCCAATTGTCCTTGTTCCTTATTGAATCTCACAATACAGGAGGACATGAGCTCATATTTCTCCTTTAAAGAAGAAATGTTGGTATCCAAGGTGGACACCCGTGCTTTGAGCTCGTGCACTTGGGTTTTGAGAGAATCATTCTCTAATCCCAATTGTGTGTGGCGTGTAACTAGATCACTATTATCCATGTGATGTGTTTGATCTAGTTGAGATTTGAGGGAATTCACCTCATTTCTCAATGTGACATTTTGAGAATCTAAGTTTGCTTTCTCAAGAGTTAAAGTATCAACAATGGTGGCATTGTTGATAATGCATGGAATGGATGACTTGCTAACTTTTGATTTCTTTAAGCTAGAGTATCTAAGCATTAAAGATTGGTAATTAGCAAATAGTTCTTCATTAGCTATGCGAAGTTCATCCATTGTTACCTCGGTGTTATCCGTATCGGAATCACTCTCATCCGAGAGTGGGTCTTCAAGTGCCATGAAGCACATGTGGGCGCTCTCACCCTTCTCATCATCGGAATCGCTTGATGAGTCATCACTTGAGTCATCAAAGGTACCGACGAGTCCTTTCTTCTTGTCTTTCTTGTTCTTGTTGGACTTGTGGTACTTTGGTGCCTTCCACTTTTCTTTGTTGTTTAGCATTGGGCAATCCCTCTTGATGTGCCCTGGCTTATTACACTTATAACAAAGAGAGGAAGTAGCATTAGTCGATTCAAAACGTTTGTTAGAGGGAAATTTACCTTTGCGGAAGAAGCGTTGGAACTTCTTCGCCATTTGGGCCATTTTGCCCAAATCCATCTCGTTCTCAGATTCATCATTTTTGGAGGATGACAAATTGGCGTTGAACGCCAAAGCTTTCTTCTTGGCCTCCGAGGGATTCATCATGGCTCGAATCTTCAATCGGTTATCCCGTCTTACTTCGTAAGACATAAGAGTCCCGATGAGATTCACCACGGTGTAGTTCTTCAAGTCATTGACCTCCTCAATGGCGATTGCACGTCTTTCCCATTTGGAGGTCATCCCCATGATAATCTTCCTTACCTTTTCAGGTTCGGTGTAGATTTGGCCAAGGGCTTCCAATTCGGTTGTGATGTCGGTAAAGCGTCCGTACATCGACGCAATGCTCTCATTTTCCTGCATGTGAAACAAGTCGAAGTTTTGCACGGCAACATATAACTTTGAAAGCTTTACCTTATTCGTTCCCTCATGGGTAACGATGAGATGTTCCAAATTTGATATGCACTCTTACATGTGCATATCTTGTTGAACTCATTCGGGTCCAACGCACAATGAAGAGCGTTCATTGCTTTAGCGTTGTTGACTTCGGTGGACTTCTAGGAAGTCGTCCATTTCTCGAAATCATCTTCGGAGGGCTCGACGTACTCCTTGTGGAGAGTTCTCCAAAGAGAAGCACTCCTAAGGAACGTCTCCGTCCTACACTTCCAATAACCAAAGTTAGTACCATTGAAACGTGGAGGACGTACCGTAGATTGACCTTCGAAAAGTGTGGACGCTCCATCACGGTCGTGATTGTTGTACGTAGGCGGGGGATGAACGTTGTTGTTGTTGGATGCCATAGATAAAACCTTGCGCTCTGATACCAATTGTAAGGACCCTGTCTATGGGGAAAACACTAGAAGGGGGGTTGAATAGTGTTTATGCAAATTTAAAAGGAATTTACGCCAAATAAAATGCAATCCAACAAATAGTGCAGAATAGAAAAACAACCCAAAGAGAAACACACGCAAACGTAGTTATGTTTCAAGGGTTCGGATTACCCAAGTCAACTCCCGACTTGTTCCCGGTAATCCTACGTCCCTACCACCCAGATACCACCGGATACTCAAGTTAGAACCCTAACTTGAGGTTTCCTTAAAAACCACTTGTAGCAACCCTACAAGTGCAATCGACTACAATCGATGTCCTTGACTCCCACAACCAGGGAGCAAGCAAAAACCACTCTCACAACCGAGAGCACAATTCAAATAAAGAAGTTATGAAATCTGAAAGCAACACTTACAATCCCCTATGCCTTGAAGTAGAACTTGAAGGAGAAGTGTGATGTGTGTTGAAGAACCCTCTTGTAAGAGAGAAGAAAAGCCCTTTCTCTTGACTGCACCAATTGCCTAGAAGATCAATCTTTGGTTCTAGGTTGGAGAGCAAGAGAACAAGATTTGGAAATACTTAGGGCTTTGGATTTGAAAGCTTTGATCTTTGGAAATGAAAGCTTGAAGGATTTTGCAATGAATGAGTAACCTTCCAATGAAACAGTAGAAGCTCTATTTATAGCTTTCACAAATCCACAAAACAGTTTAGGCAAAAACCCAATCGAAATCCGTGAGAAAAATCTCAACGGATATAATCTGAACTTGCGACAGTCGACTGTTGAACAAACCACAGTCGACTGTTGCACAGTCAGCAAGGGTAGGTGAGAATTCATAACGGTAACTTACCACGTGGACAGTCCACTGATGAAGCCAAGACAGTCGTCTGTAAAACCAACAGGCGATTGTACATTCTTCGACAAGCGACTGGCCGGGAGAAGTGTAAGTTAGATACAATATTGGAAATCTCACAAGATACATGACAGACGTCTGATGCAAGAAACACAATCGACTGTCAATCAGAACATGCGACTGTATATCCTTAAACAGACGACTGTCACATACAGGAGAGATTTCCAGAGAGCTGAGTCAAAGAATAGACTTACAGACAAGCGACTGTTGCAGCATAGACAGTCGACTGATCTAATAGACAGTCAACTGTATATACAGCATAAGTCGACTGGCCGTAGAAATCGGATCAAACAGAGTTTGGGTAAGGAGAGACAGGCGACTGATGAACCATTCACAGTCGACTGTCGCTAAGACATGCACCTGATAAACGTTCAACAGTAGCCTGTGCGAGATAATCAGAGAGGACCCAAAAACTGCATTGTAATAGTCTGTGCATAACAGGCGACTGTAGAACAAAACACAGTCGACTGTTTTTGAGACAGGCGACTGTAAACTGTTAAGCAGTCGGCTGTTATGAACAATCCTAGCACAAACAAAAGAGAATTGAATTGAGATCAAAGGACAAAGGTCTAGAGATGTCCTATGACCGAAAGTAGATGTGTGTGAGTGCTCCATCATAGTTCTACTTCTAAGCTACATACTAGAAGAGATAAAAGAAAAATTACATTGACGAATAATCTCTTCTTTCCATCGTATGAGCTTGAAGTCTTTACGGAGCTTCAATCATCAATCTACGATCATTCAATTCATATCATTTGCCTTCAATCACGTTTGTGAGTCATCCATTGCTAGTTGATCTTCATAATAAGCTTAGGCAATGGATTAACTGCAAAATAGGGGATTAGTCACAAGTATTTATGTTTGCTCATCATTAACACCAAGTAGGGAGAAGTCCAATACTCAACATTAGAGACATTAAAGCATTAATGGGAGACGCGATGTGAGACCATCTGTTCTCGTTCTTCTCTGGCATTAATGGGAGTATAGGTGGCCATACGTCATCCTGTCAGAGATATTTGTGCTAGGCCGCCCTTAGGAAGAGCCAAGCTCGGCGTCAAAGCTTGGTGCCTTCGGACTCCCTGGCCGAGCTTCTGGTTCGGAGAGTAGGCGAGCCTCTCACATGCTAGGCCGGCGAGCTTCCTGCTTGATCAGCTGATGAGCCATTCTCTTGATTCTGTTTGGCGAGCTTGCCGCCAAGTGAGGCGAGCTTCCCAGTATGGGGGCGACCTTTCGTTCGGGCTTGTTTTCATTCGGAATGGTCGAAGGGATGTTCGCTTGAGCTTCATATATATATATATATATATATATATATATATATATATATATATATATATATATATATATATATAGTGATCTTCGGGTGCGAAAAAACCAGTGCGAAAATATTTTTTTTATTTTTTTGAAATTTATTTTTCAAAATTTTTTTTGATGTTTAATCCATACAATTATATACTCCAGGGAAAATAATGGGTGAACCCGTTGGGGATTAGATCACCCATCCACCCGTTACAAATTTAACGGTCTCAAAACGTGCGAATTTGATGAAATGCCTTGATCGAAGACCAATTGACATTATTTCTCAACCATTATTTTTTGAGGGGGGGGGGGGGGGGTATAACAACATATAATGAGGGTGGAAAAAAGAATTTTTGAAAATTTTTTTTTCAAAAAAAAAGATAAAAACATTTTCGCACCGTGTGAAATGTTCTCATTTGAATATATATATATATATATATGGGCCTCTATTATCTGAGCCGGCCTTAAGGCCGTAACATTAACATATCTTTATTATCATATTTATACGTGTTATATGGGTTTAATTATCGGTCACTTTAAATTAAAAATTGATGCACTGAACAATATTATTCAACGCGCATAACTGTTGTGCACAGTGAGTAATTTTTAGGAGTGCAACGATTTTTTTCTCACCGTGCACAATAAGAAAAAAATTTACTTGTGTGCGGTGAGAAAAAATCGTTGCATTCCTCAAAATTTCTCATTGCGCACAACTTGCAATTTGCGCGGTGAGTAATTTTGTGGAGTGCATCGATTTTTACACCGTGCTCAATAGGCAAAATTTTTGCCTGTTGTATGCATTGAGTAAAATTTTATGCATAAAAATAATTAGGCAAAAATTCCATATCCAAAAATCTTTCGTGCCAGAAATTTTTTTTGCGCGATCTACTGATTTCACGTTTTTCATCCCCTAGATAAACTTGTTCGATATAATTTTATCACGATTTAGATCATCCTTCAGTCGATTAGTATATGTCTTAACTTTATTTTATGATTGTATTACCTGATTTTAGGGGGGTTGGCTTATGTGTATTTTCGGTCTTCTCAGTTGTGCGCAAAGAAAAAAATTAAATAATAGTATTTTATTAGTATGTGCATGAAGTAAATAGTGTAATGGTATACGCATGAAGTAGTGTAATGGTATAAACATGAAGTAAAAATGAGAGGTACACAAAGAAGTTCCCCTATGATTTTCAGCACCGAAATTCCAATATAAACAACTTTAAGGATTTTTCAGGGAATAATTAAATTTTGATACGGATAACCTGACTCGATGGTAAAAAGGTATTGGCTCCCAACTCTCTATTTTTTTTTTACTTTTTTAATCTGTCAGAAAGTAGAAAGCATGGGTTATGAAACACGGATACATTTGTACTGATCGCTTAACTCCGAACACGGATAGAGATAGTGGAATTTGAACATGGACCTCCACTGAGACAGTCGAATGATTCAACCACTAAGATGAGTAACCGGAGCTCCCAACTCCCTATTTCAAAGGCCAGGGCAAAGCGTTTTGTTTTAAATTAAAAACGGATCGTCTTTTTATATAATATAAGATCCGGCCCGTTACTCGGCGTGTCTAAAATGGTTCCGCAGGTCAACGGAAGCGAGATTTAATTGGAAGGCAACCGTTTTATACACAGTCTCTCGTTCCGTCTGCGCTTCAGTTCTCCGTTCTTCACCTCGAAGCTGTTGAGCGGGCCGAGAGAGAGAAATGAAAGAGAGAGGTAAAAAGGGAGGGCGAAAATAAAAATAAAAAATAAAAACGGAAATTTAAAACCCTAGTTAAATTCTTGACAAATTCTTGCAAGATTTCTCCCCCATAATTTGTGCCTAAATCAATGGCGAAATCTACCGTGGCGACCTCGGTGAAGACGGCGGAGGAGCTGAAGAACGAGCTCATGAGATTGGTAAAGGCCATCGTCGACGAAGACGACGCAAAAGCTGAGACTTTTGAGGGGGCTTCGAGAGCTCTGTCGTCTTTGAGAGATCTCATGATGAATGGTAACGGCACTAATGGGAGCAGAAAGAAGAATGGGGGGATGCTGGAATCCGTGCAGATTCCTCAGCATTTCTTGTGCCCGATTTCGTCCGAGATTATGAAAGATCCCGTCGTTTTAGCATCTGGGCAGGTAATTTTCTTTAATTTCTTGTCAAATTCTTTGATGGATTATATCGATTATTCGTTTGATGGTAAATTTGAATGAGAATCAAGAAATTTTTGCTTGATTTCGGGAGCTGTGGATTTGACATCAGAAGCATTTCATTTTGTGTTAAGGATCTCCATCATTTGATAAGTTTTAAAATTTTAGGTAACAAATAATGTGGTGTGTATTCCCAATTTTATGATTCTGTAAATTGTGATTATGGGATGTTTCTCGGTATTTTTGTTTGTTAGCAGATTTCTTTTTTTTGCTTCCCAATCTTGTTTGGGTTTAGAAACCCTATTTGATTAAAATGCCTTTAAAATAAATTTATAAAGGAATATATCAAAAAAATTCACAGATTTGTTCATCATACTATTAGTTCTTCTCTCCGTCCCAATTTCTTTACCGAGTTATTTCAGTTGCACAAATCTATAATCTGTTAATTAAATTCAGATTATTTTATTTCATAATGTGCTCCATGATGCTGCTCTTGCAATTATCTTCCAATTTTATAAGCTCTTTTAAGCACTATTCTCTTGGTTAACTGCATGTCCTGTGTAAATGGATTGATTACTGATCACTTATATTCTGTCGAATAAACTAGAAGTTTGCGGTCTAAGTTACTGCATTATGTACTTCGATTTCGTTACGAAACCCTAAATCATCTTGTTGAATTGCGACTCTTGGTCTATTGCAGACATACGACCGGCCTTTCATTCAAGAATGGCTCAACTCCGGCAACAGGACTTGCCCGCAGACCCAGCAGGTCCTCACCCATCCCACCCTCACCCCGAACCACCTTGTCCGCGGCATGATATCCCAATGGTGCACGGAGAATGGCATTGCGCTCCCCGCACCCAACAACAACAATCCCGACGAACCCCCTATCCCCGCTGCCGAACGCAGTTTGGTCAGCTCCCTCCTAAAAAACCTATCCTCCCCTTCCATCCCTGTGAAGAAGCAGGCAGTTAAAGACCTCCGGCTTCTTACCAAGCAAAAGACCTCCGTCCGGGCTTATATTGGGCAGAACCCTGACGCTATCCCCAATTTGCTTGCGGTCCTATCTGTCCCTGGTCTAGATGGTGATTGCGAAGTCCAGGAAGATGCGGTGACAACAATGCTCAACCTTTCGATTTTTGATATCAACAAGAAGATCCTCGGTGACGACCCGCAAACCATTCTGTTTCTCATTGAAGCGCTGAAGACTGGGACGATGCAGACACGGGGCAATGCCGCAGCCGCCCTCTTCAGTATGTCGGCTCTTGATTCGAACAAGACTAAGATTGGAGAACTTGAAGCGATGAAGCCTCTCATAGATCTCTTAGAGCATGGCACCTTGGAGGCCAAGAAGGACGCGGCCAATGCCATTTTCAACCTATGTACTAACTATGAGAACCGGGCTCGTGCTGTGAGAGATGGCGTGGCAAGAGTGTTGCTGATGATGATCATGGATAAATTGCTGGTGGGCGAGTTGCTTGCTATACTCGCAATGGTGTCAGGTCACAAGAGGGTGGCCGAGGAGGTTGTGGAGATAGATGGGGTGTCATACTTGCTTCAAATCATAAGGGAAAGCTCATGTGCACGAAACAAGGAGAATGCTGCCGTGGTTCTTTACTCGATCTGTGTGGATCACCGGATGAAGTTGAGGGAGATCGGAGAAGAGGAGGCTATGCACGGGACAATATCAGATCTTGTGAATACTGGGACTTCAAGGGCACGCAGAAAGGCTACCGGAATACTAGAGAGGCTTAGAAAGACAATGCACAATACACATTACTCTTGTTAGAATAGCTTTTCGGGATCAGTGGTAAATAAGGGAGAGGCAGCCGGGTCTCCATGTAAATACTAGCGTTTGCAGTCACCAGCTCAGGCGTCTGCTTGTTTCAGTCGGAGCAAAATCGTAGATATCACTAGTCTATACATGTTTTCTTTTCATTTGAAGTTTTGTTCTGTCTGTCGTCTCCATGGAGACGTCTGTAGAGGGTTTAGGCCTGTGATTTGTTACTTGTTTGGTATCACTGCTGTGCACAGATTTTGTTTGTGAAAATTGTGGTAATCACTCTTTTTCAGTAGTTTTCTGCCATCATATTCTTGCATTTAGGCATCTGTGAAGGAGATGTGTGAGCCAGGGAGTTTGGTGTGTGTGTGGAGCGTGATGCCTGCACACTGTGGTTGGCAGGGTCCCAGATTCTAGCTGCTGATGCAGTGATGCTTATTCTGCGGTGTGGCACCAATGACAGCTACATATGAGGACCAAATTAACATTTCAATTCCAAAATGTTGGCACAAGTCAAAACAGAATTTTTGTTGGTTTGTGGTCATGACCGCAAACAAGGTTATTTGGTTAGTAATTAATGTAAGGATCTGCATGGTTTAATGCACCGAGCAACGACAGACACACTCAACCTCGTTAATAACAATTAAAAAGACAAATTTTATGGTTAAGGGACTATATACCAAGTTATTATTATTTCGAACAACATATATCACATACAATAATTGCTTAAAGGATACCAATCCCAACACATATATCATCAATCACATCCTTTGTTCATTCTTTTCTTTTTTTAACCATTCAGGAAATCACTTGGTACTTATTCTTTTCTTACTTCTTGCTTATTATGGTAGATGGGTTCTTCTATACCTTGTGGCATGCTACAAAGTGTTACATAAGCCTTTACACCAAATGTTGCTCCAGTAATTGCTAGAATATCTATGGCTAACCTGGGGTAGCAGGAGAGATTGGTTTCATCAGTATATCAGCATTCATATGAATTTCAATCAATATTCTAATACACATCAAAACACTTGGAGCTACAATCCATCTATCATAAGACATGAACAGTTACATTGATCTTAATCCTTCAACATGCCGTCATATCGGAATTTAGTTGGAATTAGAAATTGATCGAAAACTTTGTCAAACGTTAGGCAAGGGTCTGGAAAGCCATAGAGAAGTTCATCGAAAGTTTAACAATTATGTACCTATCTATTGCCAAAAAAGCATATGAACATCAAACAAACTGATATGTTTTTCCTCTATTTTCATATTAACTGCCATGTTTCAATAAAGGGTTAATTGCATAAAAATACCCTCACGCTTGGGCCATTTTCACGTAAATACCCTCAGGTTCATTTTATGACAAATTGATACCCTGTAACAGAAAATGGGATGACGGTGTTAAATTGGACCATTTTGTCACACTCTCTCACGTTTGTGTAAATACCCTCACGTTTGGGCCATTTTTACGTAAATACCCTGAGCTCTCTCTTCTCTCTCTCTCTCTGTGTGTGTGTGTGTGTGTGTGTCTACCGACTCTCTCTCTCTCTCTACAAATTCTCTCTCTTTCTCTCTATATATCGAATCTCTCTCTACCGATTCTCTCTCTCTCTCTCTCTCTCTCTCTCTCTCTCTATCTCTCCCTCTCTCTCTCCCCCGATTCTCTCTATCTCTCTCTACCGATTATATATATATATATCTACCGATTCTCTCTCTCTCTCTCTCTCTCTCTCTATATACTGATTCTCTCTTCTCTCTCTATTTACAAATTCTCTCTCTATTTCTCTCTCTACACCGAATCTCTCTCTACCGATTCTCTTTCTCTCTCCCCCCCAATTCTCTCTCTCGGGTGGGATGGTGCATGGGATGGGTGAGTGGGTGAGTGAGCGTTCATGTGTGGAGTGGGTGGGTTGTGTGTGTGGGGTGTGTGCATGGGGTGTGTGCGCGTGGGTGGGTGGGTTGTGTGCGTGGGTGTGTGTGCTTGGGGGTGGGTGTGTGCATGTGTGGGTGGGTGGGTGGGTGTGCGTGGGGTGGGTGGGGGTGGGTGTGCGTGGTGGGTGGGTGTGCGTGGGGGTGTGTGGGGGGGGGGTGTGTGCTTGGGGTGGGGGTGTGTGTGCATGGGTGGGTGTGTGTGTTTATGGGTGTGGGTGGGTGGGTGCACGGGGGGTGGGTGGGTTGTGTGCATGGGGGGTGTGTGGATGTGGTTGGAGGGCGTGTGCGTAGGGTGGGTGTGTGCACGTGGGGGTGTGCTTAAGGGGTGTATGTGTGTGTGTGCATGGGTGGGTGGGTGTGGGCATTGGGTGTGTGTGTGCGTGGGGTGGGTATGTCAGCGTGGGTTGGTGGGTTGTGTGCATGTGGTTTGTGCGCATATGGGGTGTGTGTTTAGGGTGAGTGTGTGCTTGGGTTAGGGGTGGGGTTGTGTGGGGTGGGCGTCTGTGCGTGGGTGTGCGGGTTGTGTGCATGGGGTGGGTGTGCGTGCATTGGTGGCTTGTGTGCATGGGGTGTGCGTGCTTGGAGTGGGTTTGTGTGTGGGCATGTGGTGTGTGTGCGTGCACGCCAACCCTGATGCGCATGCACACACACCCCATGCATACACCCCCCCCAATACACACACCCACCCCATGCACACACACCCATGCCAACACCCATACCCACACCCCATGCACGCACACACCCACCCACCCCCATGAACCAACCCACCCCAATGCACACACCAACACACCCATGCACACACACGCACCCAATGCACATACACACCTGCCCACCCCATGCACACACACCCCCCTTGAACCAACCCACCCCAATGCACACACCCACACACCCATGCACCCACATGCACCCAATGCACACACCCACCCACCCCATGCACACACACCCATGCCCACACTTACCCCCATGCACGCACACACCCACACACAAACCCATGCACCAACCCACCCTGATGCGCGTGCACACACACACACCAGGCACACACACCCCCCCAATGCACACACCCACCCCATGCACACACACCCATGCCCACACCCACACCCCATGCACGCACACACATACAAACAAACCCATGCACCAACCCACCCTGATGCGCATGCACACACACACACACATCCATGCACACACACACCCAATGCACACACACCCCATGCACACACACCCATACCTACACCCACCCACACCTACACCCACACACACAAACCCATGCATAAACCCACCCCATTGCACACACATACCCACCACATGCCCACACCCACCCACCCATGCACACATCCATACATGCACAGACTCACCCACCCCATGCACACACACACACACACCATGCACACACCCACCCCCCATGCACACCCCCCATGCGCACGCACACACACCCCACACCCATGCACCCACCCACCCCAATGGACACACACACCCAATTCAGGGTATTAACTTAAAAAAGGCCCAAATGTGAGAGTATTAACTTATAAAAGGAACATTCAGGGGTAAATTTGTCCAAATTTCTGTCTTTTGGACGGAAAATTAAAAAGGGTATCAACTTAAAAGCGTCGGAAAACGTTTGGGTATATATTTTGATGAAAATAAACGTCAGAGATTTACATAAAAATGGCCCAAACGTGAGTGTATTTTTCTGCAATTTACCCTTCAATAAACTAAAGCCACACTCTCTATAGAGAGTTTCTCCTTCTAACACTTCCTACGACTTTTTTATATCTATGCCTGCCATAAATTAATAATATTAGAGATGTAAATAGATACACATAATCCGATCCAAATATGAATTCATACCCTTATTTGCAAAATATGGATATCGACCATGTTTAAAATACAGATACAAATATGAACAACATATTCAAAAACTATCCAAATATATAGGTGTGTGCATGATTGTACTCGATTAAAGTCTATTCTAACATTACGTAATGCAAAATAAATTTTTTTACACTTATGTATGCTTTACGGAAAACCTTTATGACAGTTAGCATAACATGCGCCGATCCTTAGCTCAAATCTACTGTTTTCCTTTCCATGAAGCAAACCATTTATGCCAAGATGAATTTTAGCCATACTTTCACGGATCTTCCCAATAAACAATGCCCAAATTTTATGACAATTAGCATAATATGATCTGGGTACCATATATGGGCTGAAGTATGATGATAGATTGAGGGCAAAATCATGTATTTCATTGAAGATAAAGGGGAAAATACACATAAGAAATAGATACATCAGAATACTAAACAACAGTTCCTAGAATGAAGCTCGAATTTTCCACCTCCATCAGATATGTAGATTGGAACTAAGAGCATACCATTTTTATCACATAGAACATAAGAGCCCCTAAGCACATGCACAGTTTGGCAACATCGGAAAGGGGGATAAACATAGCTTAGTTAATCGATGCAAACACACTGTCACCTGCAATTAAGATAAAAGTGTAATTATTTTTCTGCCTATTCCTGTGCAAGTAGAAACAAAAGAATATAAAGAGAAGGTGAACAGAGAAGTTTCCACTCCTTACTATGGTACATTCTAAGTTGCCCAATGGTGTTGAGACTATCTTCTATACATATATTTTGAGAGAGGAAAGTTTATACTCCTTGCAACCTGTATACAACAATTTAATCAACACAAAGATTAGAAGTAGAAACATACTGAATACACTACAGATCCGATTAGAATTCTTCAGCATCAAAATTCTATTCGTGCAGATGCACCTGTAATTCACTATAGTAAAATTGCAAACTATGTCCTTTCCAACGGGAAGTTATTGTAATGTTCCCCTCCCCGTTAGTGCTTATGATGTTAGTCTATGGAGTATGGGCCTTCTAGCAAAAGAAAGAAAGCATACTTTTGGATTTTGTGTTATAGATGTAAAGCGTGCAAAATTCATTTTTGCAAAAATGTATAATACTATATAATATTTTGTCTGCACTTGTTTACATGAAAAGGTGTATTATGGCAGCTCTGCCACATGCTATTTGTTTTTCTTGTGTGTGCATAGTTAATGATAAGATCATGATATATGAAAGAGCATGGATGGGAATTGAGTGTTTAATTTGAAGTTTAGATTAGGTTCCATGTTCCATGTAATTAGTTATCTTTCATTTAGTTGCCAAATGCATTAAGTATCCATAAGATAAGCCTACCACATAAGATAAGCCTACCACATAATCTACCTCAATTATTTGGGTTTGTGATCAACAGCAAAAACACAAACCAAATCAAAAACAAAAAAATGTTTGAAGGTAGAATAAACAGGCAAACAGATAGCTACACATAAAAATCAAGCGGTTGTTACGAATCAAGACACAACTATGGAATAAATAAAGAACAATGACATGCTTCCACTGGTCTTTTTCCAACACCAAGCCTAATTTGCAATCTGTTCGAGTGCATAGAAGTAACCAAAAGGACATTCAGCTCAGAATTTGCAAGGAAACAAAAGAAGCCCATCAATCACACAACTCCGTAGCTCACCAGCTTCCATTAAAGAACTCCCAATCCCAAAACAACCACCTTCATCTACTCACACGTTCAATTATTCTACTTGAACGGACAAATTACGATGATCCAAAAAGAAGCTCGAACCAACATGCAAAATCTTTCAAGTCATAAAGAAGCCTTTGAAGTGATGTGAAGTTAATTTCACTAAGAATCACCCTTTCATTTCAGACTCAAACCAATAAGCAAAATTTTGAATGGAACTACTAAATTTCTTCAATAAAATTTTCATTCCTGCAAATTGAACTCCGCTCTCCCTCCAAATTTTCGGACTCAAACCCTGTCTATACAACCAACTGAACCCTACCTCCTTCACCCCATTCTTCCTCCTCATCTCCCTCACCTTCTCTACATTAGCCCACTCCCCTTGTTGCGTAAGTATTTGGCAGCAATACATAAGACCCAAAATCCAACGGCTCCTTCTCTATCATATTCTTCCCTAAGATCTCTCTGATATTTCAATTACCATGAGCTCTAGTATATAACAACATTAATGTTTAAGACAACAAAAATAGGCAAAATCCACAGAATTCCATATAAAATAAACTATAAACACCCAAAATTTATATTCTAGGAAACTATCAGAAATATATTTATTAGATTCAGGTAACGATAAAAGTCAATTTTCTAAATTGTCAATCATTATGCCCAATCAAAAAAGCAAACTTATACGAGTAGAAAAGCAATATAATTCCAGACAAAACGAGCATCAATGGGGACATTTAAAAACGTAAGTGCTAAGAAATTGATGTTTTGCTCAAGATCTAGGACCCCAAATTCCACTTGAGGAGAGCCATACGCATCTCAAAATCATAGCCATTCAAAAAAGAATCAAAATTAAGAGAACAAACTAGCTATCAAAAGTTTACATTTTAGTATTATAATTTGGATATCACATGCTTTGAGTTTTTTTGACGCCCATCATGTCTTGATAGAAAACATGTTTTTCATCACATTATAAAGAGAGGAAGTGTCAATCTCAATCCATGATGAAGTGCCATTTGGGTACACAATAACCTAGGTAATTAACGAACATAAATTTGTTAGAGAAATAAATATACATTTGTGAATATAAAAAATGTAAAGTTAAAACTATATTTATCTTTTTTTGTGGGAGCATTGGCCTTATGCTTTACGACCCAACTAAGCTCAGTCAAAACTATCTTCCAATTCTATATCACAAATGATATTAGGATATTTAATGAAAATGATATTTTGAAAAAAAATCTCAAATTTTTTATATTACCTCTAAAAACAGGCTTCTTTTTAACCAATATTTCATGTCACATTACCTTTTACTGTTTTTCCTTCAATTTTCTGAAAATAATAATAATACATAATTATTAATTAAAATATTTTTAATATGAAAACGATAACTTATGTAATGGCAAGCATACCTTAGCCCACCAAATTCTCTTATAGCACACAACTTAACCTCTATATTATGGTTTTGAAGAAAGTTAACATATAATTATACAAATGACTAGAAAACAAATGAGAGCAAATGTTATAGTAAGAAGTATGAGTAGTGCCATACATTTTTACACAAATAAGCATCCTTCGCAGCAATCATCTGTATAAAAATTCAAAGCTATATTTTATCAAATTATTCATTTTAGAAAAAATAAAATTAATCATAAAATGATATAAACTAAAGTTAAAAATTACTTATATATCCATAAATAGTAATGCATGCCCATATTAGGAAGCTCATGATCGTATGATAATGGTGCATATGTATGTTAGAAACCAATAGATAAAGATTATTAAAGAAGTTCTAAATGAATATAATAAATAGAACTAAATAAAGAAAAATCTAAAAAACTTACATATAATATTCATAATTGAAATTCATAATATGACTTCTGGATAAACGATATTTACTGTAGTATTTGAATCGGACTGAAGGACACTAACACGGTCAAAAGATGTGCATCTAGAAACTGCTACGTAAATATGTCCATGGCTAAAAATTGGGTTACACAAGTCCACACCAACGAACTTTACGAATTGTCCTCGAGATTTTTTAATTGTCATGGCATATGTAACACGAACATGAAACCGATGTCTTGTCGTATGAAAAGATAATTCTGTAGCTGATGGTGACAAAGATATTCTTGGAATAAATACAAAATTCCAGCTTTATCACCATTCAAAATTTGAGCTTCAGGCGCATCTTACAACCATTAGTCGAGTGCGATTACATTGCCCATCTTTAGGTCTAATATTTAATAGCAAAATAATTGTACAACCAGCCTTAAGGTCAAGTTTAAATGGGGCTAAACCAAAAGCATCCAAAGAGTTTATGTACTCATTAGGATAACGATTAATAATGGTAGTATCAGTATCTTCAGTTTCAGCAAGTTTTTCTGCAGCTAGATACGTTATCTATTGACCAGGATAAATTTGTAATGAAGCAGTATTTATAAAATTAAGAACATCATTACGCGCGAAAGAATTATTTGTTCAGTCAGGTACATCGGAGTCACTGCACCATCAACATCTAGCCGCTGATAAATCTTAGTAATAACTCTTTTAAATCCTTGCACCTGAATATGTGTGAGGGAAGCTCCACCACTTCTTTAGGATTTGTACCGACCTAATACATAAATAGAAATTATTTAAGTTAAGGGTAAGTTAAGAGTAAAATGGTTACTAAAATAATTATGTCTTCAAATAAATACTTCCAAAATAAATCAAAATTTTATTTTCAACAGATGTGTTATTCAACCGCATATTCTGATCCAAGATCAAAACTTATACTGGGCACCATAATGCAGATTGTCTCAATGAGGCTCCAACAATTTCTTCTCGAACCCCCTTTGATATGACTGGCAAGATTTGTCAAAAGTCCCCACCAAGAACAACAGTAATACTGCCAATTGCCCTATTATTATCACAAATATATTTTAATGATCGATCCACTGACTCAACACAATACCGATGTTGCATAGGAACTTCATCCCATATTATCAATTTTTCTTTTCTGAATAGTGCATGTATGGATTGCTTACTAAATTACAAAGTGAATTATAATGTACATCTAACGGGATTCGAAATATTGAATGTGCAGTTCGACCTCCGATAAGTAGCAATGATGTAATACCAGATGATGCAACGATGATAACTATATTTCCAAGACTACGCAACATTGTTGCTATTGCATTGTACAAAAAAGTCTTTCCAGTTTTAGCACCTCTACTCAAGAAGAATGTAGTACCTTTATTTTCAAATACAAATGAAGTAATTGCTGAACAAGTACTGTGATGTGCATCGTTGAGGCAATCAACATCTATTTATGTTTCTAATTGTTTCGATTTATTTATAAGTTCCAGATATTCATGTAATAATCTATTGCCAACAATTGCATTCCAATCTCCAGTAGGAAGTGGCATTGGTTGAAATCCAGATAGACACTTACCATACTCCTTAAGCAATTCATTGATAAGGAATAAGCTATAATGTTCAAGTTGGCATTAAGTTGGAGTATAAATTGCAAATAAAGTATGAATTTTTTGTTATAGATCATCACAAATTTGTATTAAGAATTCATTCCATAATGCAAGGGGGTCGATCGATGAACATTCGATAAGAATGATACAAAAAATCTTCTTAATTGATATCCTATTTTCATAACTGAAGCCTTGTAAAGACATTGTTTCCATTTGGAATTATCTTCAAAAAGACCTCTTGCAACACATGTTGCTTTAAATGTAGGGTACTCGATAGTATTGAATGTGTTACGACTTAAGATTGGCCCAGTCGATCAAGACCTGTTGATCAAAGCCCAAGTAAATAGCCTGTCGAATCTCCTTAATGAGAGCTAGCTCCGAGAAGAAGCTCGCTGAGGCTTAGAGAAGCTTGCCAAGGTTTAGAGAAGCTCGTCAAGATTTAGAGAAGCTCGCCGAGGCACAGAGTAGCCCGTGCCTGCAGAGTGACAAACTTGTCAACCGAATCAAAGAGAAGAGGCCTCAGGCTGATCGCACACAATCTGTGCCAGCTCGCCCCAAAGGTAGATCACCCCAAAGGTAGCTCGCCAAACTCTCCACCCAGAAGAAGCACGCCCAAGGAAGGACTTTAGACTTCAGGATGGAGGCGACCTGCCATAAATATCACTGACAGTTTTGCCGCCTGACGGTTTCGTCACCTGACAGTTTCACGCATGACAGCCTGACAATTGCCCGCCTGACATTTTCGGCTCTGACATCCTCGACCGACCTTCTGACACCCTGACACCACCAGCTCTGCTAAAGAAACCGACTCCAACAGCCTATAAATAACCCCTCTCCACCATCGACAAAGGGATTGGCTAATTAGTAAGAAACTCTAACACATCTTTTTACATTCAAGGTCGAATATCCACTATATATTCAGGCCTTCCACTCAAGTTCACCACGTGGGCGTTGATCTACCTCTGAGATCGCCCAATGTGTCTGACGTTCTCCAAAAAGTCATCAATTGACTTAAGCATCAGAGAGGCTCTCAGTTGGAATCCAACCGAGCCTTTCTGACGGGTTTTTCTTCTTGCAGGAAGCTCGCCCCAGCTACCAGCGGTCGAAGCGACCCGTGGCGACCTTCATCAATCGACGAGCAACCTTCACCAAACGAAGGGCGACCTTGAGATCTTCCTCCCCATAGTGCGCTCGAATGCGTGATTAGCCTCGTCGATACACCAAACACTTGTAATCATTGTAACCATGATTCCCATTTTAATACAAATTCACTGTTAGGGGATTTTACCCTGCAACAGAATATGCGTAAATTTTTCCATGATGTTGGTCCTTTAACAACTGTTAGTAGCAATTATAGATAAAATCGCTCACCCAAATTAGGGGATGCAAAATATATTCTGCCAATTGCATATCTCGATTGTCTTGGAGTCCAGACCTTTGTTGATGAATTCCACACAAACTTTTGAGGAAATTCCTGTTAGACATTGATGTTTCATACGAATATTGTTTTGATGATGATCACAACATTATGTTGTAGCTAATGTCTCTCTAGTTTTAGTCTCATGTTTATCAAATGGAGAATAACATGATTTGGAGACTAATAGCTTGGTGCAAGGATGTGTTGGAACTTATCCAACTAAGTTGGATCTTAATCCAACATTCGGCTTATATGCGATAAATAATTATATGGTGCTACACTGTCATATTAAAGCCCAATGTATAAGTGATCTCATTTATTAAGTTAAGTGGGGTTAAATGAGTCATATAGGTTGTGGGCCTTTATGTGTGGCGACTATTGGTCTTCAATTTGTTGATGGCCCGAATTGAAAACCCTAGGGCTAAAGAGACTAGCATATATATATATATATATATATATATATATATATATATATATATATATATATATATATGGAAAGTTAGCGTTATATTATATATAAAGGTACACAATACAAAGGGATACTAATAGGTGTGTCGTCGTAATAGAGGGAGGAGAGGGCACAAGCGCCGTCACTCCCTACTATCAGACCCACAACTAAGTAGCACCCTTAATCAAACACTGCCAAAATCAACTAATGAAAAAGCATAAGAGAAACTTAACCAGGATCCTTAATATCCCAGTTACCAAAAACTTCAATCCCGTCAGCAGAACTCAGTTCTTGATTGGCCATAGTCACTCTGACGTCTGCTGCAAATTCTTCAAATAAGCTTGTTTTACCTCTTCTCTCGTTTTCAAAGATCCGCCTGTTCCTTTCTCTCCAGATGTGCCAAACAAGTGCCGAGAGACAAACTCTAGCGAGACGGCTTACCGGGCCCTTAACATCAAAATTAGCAAGAAGGTATTGCCCTACTTCTGGAAGGGAATGGGGGATGTTCAACGGGATCTTGAGCTTAAGCAGGACACGGTGGAGTAAGTACTCAGAGTACTGGCAACTGAAGAAAAGGTGAGCCACGGTTTCTTTAGCATTATCCGCACACAACAAACAGTGGGAAGAAAAAACCCCCCATTCGGCCATCCTGTCTTTAGTCAACAGCTTCCCTAATAGCGCTCGAAGAAGAACAAGTGAGAAATTTGGAATATTATTAGGAAACCGGATCAATTTTTGTAACACAAAGGGGGGGCTTCTATGCCGAACCCCATCCCATGCCTGTTTGAATTGGAAAGATTCGCCAGGCACCCATCTCCAACGATCATTCCCAGGTTTCAGAACCACGCTGCGAAGCAAGTGCCGAACAGGGTCAAGAGTGGGGTCAGAGCTCCAACCCGTAGCCTCCCAATAGTCTGATACCTTCAATGAAGCTGCATCAGGGGGAACTGGGAAGCGGCCACTGAGAGAACCCCCCGCAAGCCATGGGTCCATCCAAAATAGGGTGGAGTGCCCATTGCGAACCTCACGTTGGATCAGGTTCTGCGATACGGTCCGACTTCTTAGGAGTCGCTTCCAAGCACCAGAATCCACAGCCGTACCTACAGAAGAGAAGAATCGCATTGGCTGGACATATTCTCGCTGCAAATAAGAAGCCCATAGACCATCTGAAGATATGTATCTCCAAATTTGCCGAACCCCCGCAGCCATGTTTAGTTCCTCAAGGAGCCGAAGCCCTACTCCGCCTTCGGATTTGGGCTTGCAAAGATCCGCCCATGCCCAAGATTTGGAATTTCCGAAAATGAATCTTCTACACAGAGTAGTGAGAGACCTCAGGACCGTGCCAGGAACATGAAAAACTTGCATCCAAAAGGTGATCATGCCATGGATAACCGACTTGACAAGTTCAATTCTTCCCGAAATAGATAGCATGGAAGAGGACCACCCACACATCCTCTTTTTGCATTTATCCACCAATCGCTTGTAATTTGTTGAGGTTGGGTATTTCAGTGAAAGTGGTAACCCCAAATATGTTGTGAGTGAAGAGACTGCTTTGATTCCCAAGAAGTCAGCAAGGAAATCTTTATGTTTTGCCCCTTTACTGAATAAGCCAGAGCTCTTGTCCAAGTTAATTTGAAGACCAGTAAAGAGATAGAATTCATGCAGCAAATTCTTGATGCCAAGGAACGAAGACTTATTAGCACGACAGAAGACCAAGAGATCATCGGCGAATAAAAGATGAGAGATAGATCCAGTCCGCCGCAATGGGGTGATTTTCCGAGAGAAGATGGCTTTGTCAATAAGAATAGAGAACGTTTCCATTATAATGACAAAAAGGTAGGGGAAAGTGGATCACCTTGACGGAGCCCCCTATTGCTACCAAAATGACCACAGGGAGAACCATTCACCAAAACAGAGTAAGAGGGGGTAGTAACGCATTCTTTAACCCACAAGATGAAGGTATCAGGAAACCTCAACTGATGCATGATGTAGAAGATGAAGTCACGATTTACACTGTCAAACGCCTTCCTGAGATCCAGCTTCAAGCAAGCTCTCCCGCCCATAGTATTATTAAAATCTCTAATCTGTTCATGGGCAATAAGCACACTGTCAGATAGGAGACGCCCCTTGAGAAAAGCAGCCTGGTTTGGAGATATCAATTCATGGACCACAACTCTTAGCCTGTTACAGATTATCTTGCTGATGAATTTATACAGCACATTGCAGCATGCAATAGGCCTATAGTCACCCAGACCTGTTGTATTAGAACTCTTAGCCACCAGGGTAAGAAAGGTGTGGTTGACCTGCCTGAGGAGACAACCTGATTGGAAGAAGGATTTGATAGCACAAGTAACATCCTCCCCCACCAGATCCCAATTCCTCTGATAGAAAAAACCATTATAGCCATCTGGACCAGGGGCCTTATCAGGCCCAATTTGGAAGACAGCAGACCTAATCTCCTCCGTAGTGACACTTCTGATAAGCCAAGAGGCAGATTCCTGCGTCAAGATACGCTTAGGAGTTAGCTTGGGGAAAGTGGTCTCATAAGAAGTCTGGTTATAAAGGTCTATATAATAAGCTGGAGCTGTAACCCTCAATTCGGCATTCACTGAGTTCTGTCTCCCATTCAAATCAACCAGATGATTTAATTTATTGCGGCAAGTTCTAGCTTTCATTGCATGGTAGAAAAACTTCGTATTCCTGTCCCCTAGGGACAGCCATTCCTGCCTGCTTTTTTGCCTGATCATGTCTTCCTCAAGCTTCAGTGCTTTAAACAATTCAGTTGCTAGGAGAGCTTCTTTCTCTTGGAGAGACTGGTTGGAATTGATAGTAGGATCCGAGCGAACAGCCATAAGTTTACTTCGACAATTTTCAACAACTTTCCCAGCATGAAATTCAGAAGCCCAAGCTCTAAGAATAGCCTTGAGAGTGCGCAGTTTGTGCACAAGGCGATACATTGGAGTGCCCTCCACATTGGCATTCCAGCAAGCCGAGATGATGTCTTTATAACCTGGGCAAGAAGACCAGAAATTAAAAGTTTTGAAGGGCTTGGGCTCGGATGGTACCTGACTGTGGAGATGGACATCCATAGGAGAATGATCACTGGTGGAGGAC
The DNA here is from genome assembly GCA_030789695.1 of Scilla litardierei. Taxonomy (NCBI): domain Eukaryota; kingdom Viridiplantae; phylum Streptophyta; class Magnoliopsida; order Asparagales; family Asparagaceae; genus Scilla; species Scilla litardierei. The sequence continues at coordinate 46,402 of JAULAV010001158.1, forward strand.
TCCATATACATAACAAAAGAATCGGGAAGTTTGTCAAACCAGGCAGCATTGCCAAATACTCGATCTAGTTGAGCAGAGATCCTGTCATTCCCTACTCGATTGTTACACCAACTTAATCTATTTCCTGTGCTCCTCATCTCATGTAACGAGCACCTATTGACACAGTCAAAGAAGTCCCGAACCAATTTCTCCTCCAGTTTCCTGCCCCCCAGCTTATCGCGGGTATATAGGACACTGTTGAAATCCCCCCCACCAACCAAGGGAGAGAGTTCAACCTGCCACAATCAACATCAAGGCTACTCCATAGCTCTTCCCTCTCCCGCATAGTGTTGCGCCCATAAACACCAGTGATGACACAGGAGAATCCCCCTATATTGGTGCAAGTCACGGAGATATGTTGGTCAGATCTAGCCAGTGGGATGACTCTCCAAACTGAGGGATCAAACCCCATGATAATGCGCCCTCCCCCCACTAGGTCAAAGTTGTTAATTGATATCCAATCTTTTGGGAAAACAAATTTATCTATCTTACTAGATAACCTCAGCTTTGTTTCAACAAGAACAATAACAGTTGAGTTGAGTTTGTGTAAGAAGAACCGCAGATCCCTCCTCCTCCCCAAGCTGTTGAGGCCACGGGTGTTCCAGAAAAGAACAGTCATTAATCAACAATTGGTTTGCGTCCCTGGCCAATGTTCTCCTGCAGGTGGGCACTTTTCCTGGAGGCCGTAGGGATTGGATCCATCTTTGTCTTAGTTACTTTGGGGATAGTAGAAGTAGAAAGCTCTGCAATTTCAGCATCCCACTCTGGATTGTCCATTGCAATTTGCGCTGGCACGCTTTCAAAATCCATAGGAGGGGCTTCCTCTAGTAAGGAAGGGAGGGGTCTGGTGTGGCTAGTCCCCCTCTTAAGCACAGTTTTTATCGCATGCGCTTGAGAAGAGCTCCCAGGAGGAGTGATCAATTCATGCGGAAGGCTTAATCTCCCCGGAGATTGGGAGTGCACCTGTGGAGTAACAATCGCAGTAGGAGCTTCCAAATTGCAATCTCAGGGCAGCCAAGCACCTCTGCGACTGTGCTTGCCTCAGGCCCATGCATCGTAAGACTGGCGCCAACACGCAGGGGGGATATATCCCTAGTAACCTCAACATTGACAGCAAGTTGTTCCATTGTAACCTCTGCGGACTCCCCCACCTCAAACACCTCCGCCAAGGGGGCTTCAATTGCACCCTCAGCCCTATGAGCCACATTTTCCATTTCATTTCTCATCCCCTCAGCATCCCTCATGTCACCCCCATACACCAAGGGCTTGATCAAACCTTCAGTAGCAGTCGTTACTTGTTCACCCACAGCCGTGGCCTTATCGGAAATAGTAGCAGCTAGGTGGATTGAAGGGGGCTCGTTTGCAGCGGAACATTGGGCACTTGAATGGCCGAAGCAAATGCATTTATCACACCGGGGGGGGGTTCCCCCCTCAATTTTCACATTAATAGAAATGGTAGGCCCATCTTCAGTACCAACTAAAACGACCTGAGGAATAGGGTCCTTAGCATGTACTTCGACAAGGCATCGGGCGTACGAGAGTCGCTCTTTCTTTGCAGTCAATTTATCCAAACAAATTGGCCTACCAATCACAGAGGCGATAGAGTTGAAAATTTCAAGAGTCCACATACCTAGGGGGACTCCATGCAGCGGGATCCAAACTGGAACAGACGACAGGATATCTCGCTCAAGCTTGAGGGCAGAACTCCATCGTTGAAGCACCACAAGCCTCCTATCAAACATCCAAGGGCCACCATGGAGAATTTTCTCACAATCTCCTTCGTCTTCAAATTTAAAGCAAAAGAACCCATTTTCACGACTATAGATTTTCAGTCTGCTTTTGATTTTCCAAAGTCGCTCCACCCAAGCACACATCTGTCCATAGAATGGCACATCCCCCAGCACATAGCCGACAAGAGTGTGTTTCCACTGCTCTGCTCCTCTGGCCAACTCCGATTTAGCAACCACAGCCATGACTGTGCCATCATCCTTGGCAAGAGGAGGCACAAAAGACATGCCTGTATCAAGATCATATTGCCTGATGTTAGTACAAATATCAGCCCAAGATTGCTTCTGCCCATTAGTATTAAGTTTGAAATTCAACATGGGTCTATGAGGCCTCTTATCGAACATATGGTGGGCACCAGGCCTATTCGAAATAGCCGGTCGCCCGGAATTATCCCGCTGACGTTCCCGGATTGGGGGTGGCCTCACGCTGGTGGACCGAGATGGCCCAGCCTTAGCCGCAGCAATTCCTGTGCCACCCACTCGCAAGCCCTTCCCCTTCTTGTAGCGCCCATTAACCGTTGCCCAGCCGCCATCCAAGTTAGCAGCCGCTGAGATCCCATCGAAGGAGGATTGGCCAATTCTGATAGCAACCCTAGGGGGGATCCGCAGATCGCCTGGGTCATCGCTAGCCGCCGTCATACTTTTTTATACTAGCATATATATATATATATATATATATATATATATATATATATATATATATATATATATACTAGCATATATATATATATATATATATATATATATATATATATATATATGCTGTCATGATCCCCGGAGCACACGAACAAGTTAGTCGTCTTTTCTACGCCCCGTCGCTAGGAGAGAAACCGGGAGAAAGCCAAAGGATTTCTCCAACGGTTGATTCGTGCTGTTCTGGAAGATCATCTGCTAAGTTATCGTCAGGATCTCTTTCAGACAATTAGCGATGGATTCAGGTACGCTTCCGCTAATCAGAGAAGGTAAAGTTTTAAGATTCAGCATGTGATATATCTAGATTATTATTTGCATAGTCTTGCTTAATGATTAAGCTAGATCTTTAGTTCTCACAAGTGGTATCAGAGCCGACATGCTTGGATCTTAAGATTTTGCTTGCTCATGGATTAAGATCTGATAAAAAATTAGATTTTTAATCTGTTTTAGATTCAGATCTGTAAATTTTGGGGTTTTTGGTTGATTTTTTTCCTGTTAAAAAAAACCTTACGAACCCTAGATCGGGGCGGCCTGCCGGCCACCGCCTGACACGGTAATAGAGGGGGCAACGCTGCCACCCCCGTCAGGAGATCGACGTCGGCGCTGTCGGTGCCGACGCAGAAGAGAAAGGGGCTGCCTTGCCGCTCCTGTTGGCCAAACAGAGGAAGGGGCGGCTTCCAGCCGCCACTCTCCATCGGGAAAAAAATGGGGAAATAGGGTGGTGTCACCCGCCGCCCCCGTTAGGTCTATAGAGGGGGCGGCAACCGTCGCCCCCTTTCAGACTTCGGAGGGGGCAGTACCCTGCCGCCTCCCTCCGTCGGGAGAGCAGGCCCCATATGGGGCCTGCTACAGATTTCAGAGGGGGCGGTGCAAGCCGCCCCCGTTCGGGATCAGAGGGGGCGGGTGACGCCCCGGTTGGAGCAAAGCAGGCCCCCAGTTGGGGGCCTGCCGCAGTTTATACAGGGGGCAGTACCGAGCCGCCCCCGTCGGAGGACGCGACGCCGGCAGGCCTGCCGGCGCCCGACAGGAAGGAGGGGGCGGTGGCGGCTGCCCCCTAGATGCCCACCTGATAGGGTTTTTTCAAACCCTTGCAGGCCTTGGGCTAATATCAGGCCCAAAAATAACTCTTTTTCAAAAAAAATTTTAAAACAATATTGGGCTGGTATTTTTTGGGCCTGTTTTGGCGAACTGCACCAGTTTTTGGGCCTCCTTGTTTGGCTTGGGTTTTCTGGGCCATTTGGGTATGGTCATCTTTTAGGCTAATTTGGACACAAATTTGGGCCTGTTTTTGGGATATTTTAACACAAGTTGAGGAAATAAAAAGGCAACTTATAATTTTCCATTAGGTATAAATTTGTGTTAAAATTTAGTTTTAATTTTAAATTCAATTTTAGGCATAATTAATCATATATATTTCGAAATGATTGTAATTCAATCAAAACCCCACCAAAGTGGGCTTTATCATGGCGATTAATTTTATTTCGATATATAAAAGGCTACAGACATACTTTGTACATAATTTAGTGCCTAAATTTTTGAATTTATATTCGTATAAGGAGGAGATAAATGTTCTTGTGTGTATATTTCCTTTAAGCCCATTTTGTGTGTCAAAGTTTAATTTAATTTAAATTCTTTTAGCCATTCTTTACTTTATTTATACGTTTCGAAATGATTTTAATTTTTATGAAATCCCACCAAAGTGGGATCTACCGTTAAATTATTATTATTATTTCGGAATGTAAACAGTTAAATACATACATTATATGATAGGTTGCCTAATATTGGATTTAAATTGGATTGAAGGAGGAAATAAGAAGATTTAATGTATATTTCTCCTCAAAGATAAATTTTGTGTTAATTGTGCTAAAATAAATTAAATTCGAAGTTTATGGCATAAAACAGTATTTATTTCGATATATAACAAGATGGCTACATACATTAGTATGAAAAATCAGTTTGCCGAAATTTGAATTTAATTTAAGACACAAAATTCAAGTGTTTTCTTCTGGAGCAAATAAAAGGCTTTAACATATATTTCTCCTCAAGGATAAGTTTAAAAGGCCTTAAGGAATTTTGTGCACTAACCATCAAGTAAATGGCCTTAAGGAAATTTGACACATTTTATAGTTATATATAAAATGGGATAGGGTGTATATTTATATACATAACTTTCTATATATGTTCATATACACATTAGTACAGATATATACCCCATTTTAAAGATGAAAATTTGTGTTGAAACTATGGATTTTATTTAACTCAGAATAATGGTTTAAAAGGTGGAATAAAAGGTTCTTATATATATTTCCACTTAGCGTATTCATTTTTGTGTTAAATTCAGTTTAGTTTCAATTTCAAATTTTTGGCACAATTAATAATATATTTCGAATAGAGATTAGTTGGATGATCAACTCACCAAAGTATGTTTTCTTGTGAAGATTAGTTTTTAATCTCAAAATATAACAAGTTGAATACATACTTTGTATGAAAGTTTTGGTTGCCTTACATTTGATTTTGGATAAAGGTGGACTTGAATATCTCCACTTAAAGTGTAAATTCATGTATTAAAATTGTGACATAGATTCAAATTTTACAAAGGTATATATTTTTGAAATGACTTGATGTAATCATCATCTCGCCAAAGTGGGCTCTGTTGTTTTGCATTATTTCATTTCATAAATATAAACGGAATTTTTATGTGCATACTTTGAAATGAATGCTAAATCGGCCCAAAGGAAAATTTACCGTTCTTTATCATTTTATGTGCACCTGTGGCAATAGACAAGGTGATGATTAGTGAGATCAATACATGCAAATTTAATTCGGCGAAAGGAAGATTTATTTTTGGCATGTTATTATTGTCATTGTCTAATTGCTACAACAAGATGTCAATGACAAGTCAATAGATTATCCAAAGATAAATGTTGGGCCAGTGGAGGATGTCTTGAGATGGGAAAATAGCATTAATTTGAATTTGGTGTTGTTTTGTTTAATACTCATATGAACATGTTGCAATTGTTTTTTCTTGTTCTCTTTTTCAACTATTATTCCTGAAAATTTTTCTGCCCACCTCAAATCTATTCCAGTACTTAATGGTTCTAACTTCAAAGCATGGAAGGAAAATTCTTTGATAATCCTTGGAGTCATGGATCTTGATCTGGCATTGAGGACTCATAGTCCCCCACCACTCACTGATGAGAGTACCTCTGATGAACTGAGGGAGATGGAAGAGTGGAAGAGATCAAATTGCATGTGCCTAATGCTTGTGAAGAATAACATTCCAGAATATCTCAGGGGCTTTATTTCAGAGAAGATTGCCACGACTAAATGGTTCTTTATTGAGCTTGAAAAGAGGTTTGTCAAGAATGAAAAGAGTGAGATTAGTACACTCTTGACAAATCTAACTTCAATGAAATATGAAGGTAAAGGAAACATCAGGGAGCACATATTGAAGATGTCTAATATTGCTTCAAGGTTGAAAGCACTTGAGCTAGACCTCTCTGAGGATCTGCTAGTGCATTTTGTTTTAATATCTCTTCCATCACAGTTTAGCCAGTTTAAGGTGAGCTACAATCTTATGGATGAGACTTGGTCTCTGGATGAGCTCATCTCATACTGTGTCAAGGAAGAGGAAAGGCTTAAGCAAGAAATGACAGAAAGTGCTCATCTGACCTCCACCTTCAACAAAAGGAAGAAGGATACTAAAGCTGCAGATACAGCTTCTCAAAAGAAACAACAAAGGGGACTGAAAAGTTCAGAAGGTAATGGTTGTTTCTTCTGTGGAGCTGAAGGGCATGTAAAGAAGCATTGCACAAATTATCATGCTTGGCGTGCTAAAAGGGGTATATTTCTTTAATTTGGTTTAATTCTATAGTTAATTTCTTTTTATAAACTTTTGGTACTTATAGACACGTGATGGAAAGATCCTGGTATAACCATTCACATCATTGTGTCTATGCAGGATTGCCTAAGATGCCAAGAGCCGAATGATGTTGAAAGATACATCGACATGGGCAATGGCAAGATGGTTCAAGTAGAAGCAAATTAAATTTAGATTATTTCTTTTAAAGGGTATATTGTATTTGAATTTAATGAGACTATTATGTACCGTTTTAACAGAATTTTGGATTTCTATTTCTATTTTGAACAAATTCGGTTATCATTGTTCAATTATGAATGGAAAATTTGGTTGTCTCTTGATTCAAAATTGGTTTATTCCGGTTCTTTGAACGTTCATTATAATCTTCATTTGTTTGGAAATATTGCTTTATTTCTAGGATTCCTGCAGTTTAAGTACATGTGTTATAAAGAAAGCATTAACAATTTAGAATTCAGTTATTTTTGATTGCAGCTTATACCCTTAATAAAGTTTCAACAAATGAACTTAAATCACTTGCATGTTTGGAGATGTCCAACTAAGGTAAGGCTTTATAAGCCTAATAAAGACAGAGGACATAATGCTAATGATTTTCTAGTTTTTTTGTTGAATAGTTTAAATAGTGATATTTGTATAATTTTACATAATCCCACTGTTAAGTTAATTTACGAATTAGGAAATGCACACCTATTAGAGGATGCTGAGTTTGATGGGGAAAATTTAGTTAGTGACATTATTCTTGAAGAGGATTATATTCCCACAGGTGTTGTTGGCATTGTTCAGAATGGTATTCCTTACATTGTTCAAGACACAATAAATTCAAGATAATGTTGCAATTCCTCCAATTCGGAAAATTGTTCATAAGAACAAACTCTAGCACCTCAAAGCACTAATTACCATTCAGAAAATCCATTAAAGAGATGACAAGTTCACTGTTGACATTAGGATGATGGAAGTTCGACTTACATCAAGTCATAAAAGTTCTTCATCTCTAAAATGGATTAATGCATTAATTAAGAAAGTCTTTGAATGATACTTAAAATCTTTTCTCATTGCCATAAGGTTTGAAACCTATTGATTGTAAATAGTTTTTTATAATTAAAAGGAATTCAAAAGGGTATTAAGAAAAGATTTAAAGCGTATCACTCAAAGACTTTATACAGAAAAGAATGCATTAATTGTAAAGAGACTTTCTGTTCAGTTTTCATGAAAGACTCTGTAAGGTTTATAATGACATTAGTAGAGCATTTCAATATCGTTAATGATATATTAATTTTCATTAAGTGATCACCTCATTCGGGTTTGAGATGATGTTTACTGATGTTATATATCTTAAGTTCTGTGGGAGCATGTGATTTCTATAATATGTTGTGGTAATAAAAGTTAAGTTCTGCGGGAGACAAATTTAGTCTCAATAATTGCCTTAAGAATAATCTTCAGAAGATTCCATATATCTCACCAATATGCAGTCTAAAGTATGCTCAGTTTTATATGCATTTGGTTATTGCATATATTACAGATGTGTTGGGCAAATTGTTAAGTTCAGGAGTTGACCATTTGACAGCAGCCAACTGGGTCTTACGGTATTTATGGAGAACAAAAGGGTCACATGTTCAAGGATCGGTAGTCAAAAAGGTTTGAGATCATTTTGGTATACTGACTCTGATCATTTTTGGATGCAAAGAATGTATGAAAATCTATGTTAGGCGCCATCTACTAGAAGAGATCTAACCGGTCCCTTTTATATAGTCACTTCTGACATGGATTTAGATTTCGTATCAAATTATGTGACATCCAAATCATGAAATATATCTGCATATTTTGTCACTATACTGCGAATTAGGGATGGTGTTGAAACATCACACAGTTTATTTAGTGACAATGAAGTCTGTAGTTTTATATTCCAGCAACGACAGGAATACGACAAAGTTTAAATATTCAGGGATCAAGTTCCTAGATTGTTGATTAATAATTCGGAGTGTATAATTGTCTAATGAGCTCATCAGAACAAACCATGTAATTACGGATCCGTTGTACTAAGGAAATGTCATCCAAAAGGTTTTGTGAGCTCGTTACTCATATGGATGTCATTTCATTAAGAACATTCAGTTTTGTGGGAGTTTGTTCTTTTTTGGGTGCTCATATGATAGACAAAATTAAGTCTCCAGCTTAAGCTTGAGGTTATTTTCTGATCAGAAATAAAGTTTTTCGGTTCAGTTCGGCTTCACTCTGATTTTGGTTTGTTTATGATCTCACTATGGTTAAGGAGGATCAGTTGGAAATAGACATGTTAGAACACATTACATGTAATTTCTATGCGATACATCCACTTCATAATCCATGTCATTCTTTTGTATTAGCACGGTGACCACTGATGGGTCGAGCTGCAATTACTACGGCGAAGATCTCTTTGATCCCTTGCTAATATAATTGATGGACCGGATTGTTTTTGACTCATTAAAGAAATGACAGTAAGTTAAGGTCTTATTTGGGTGTATGCACAACGAAATATAATTATAAATTTTAGCATATAGCACAAGTGGGAGATTGTTGGAACTTATCCAACTAAGTTGGATCTTAATCCAACATTGGGCTTATATGCGATAAATAATTACATGGTGCTACACTATCATATTAAAGCCCAATGTATAAGTGATCTCATTTATTAAGTTAAGTGGGGTTAAATGAGTCATATAGGTTGTGGGCCTTTATGTGTGGCGACTATTGGGCTTCAATTCGTTGATGGGCCGAATTGGAAACCATAGGGCTAAGGAAGCTAGCATATATATATATATATATATATATATATATATATATATATATATATATATATATATATATATAGATATAGAATAATAAAAAAATGGTGAGTGATTCTCGGAGAGGGGAGAGTGGCGATCCCGGCCTTCTGCCTAGGGTTTCGTCAATCATCAACAAAACAGCAGATCTGGTATCGGGCGACAATACCCTGGTGGATGCTTCGGTGGATGAACCCTGGCATACTGTTCGCAGGCGGAGGGTTGCCAACCCCAAAAACCATAAGGCGGGATCAATCTCTCACCGGCGTCCGGCATACCGTCCGGTGAGGGGCGCCCGGGTCCCACCTAAACCTCCCTCCATCCGTCCAAGTCTGGGTGGCATCATCGCAACCAAACACAGTAATGGCGGAGGTGCGGCTAAGGTGCTCGATGGAATGCCGTTGAGATCTGAAATTTCAATTGACCCTGCTTCCTCTAAGCGCAGTTGGTCAGATGTGTGCTCCAACAGGCGTTCTTATGGCGATGCGGTAGGTATGAAATTTATCCCCCCTAAAGTTAGAGAGGATGGATCTTATGTTGCGCGTGTTCCCAATTTACTGCTGGAGAAGGGAGCTGAGCCCTGGAAGTCGACTCTGGTAGGATATGTGCTTGGTGACACCCCACTATTTGGACAGGTCCAAGCTTGGATGGAAAGATTATGGAAGCCAAGGCATCGGATTCAACTCTTTAGTAAAGACAACGGCTTCTTCTACTTTCGATTTGAGTCCAAAGATGAATGCGAGAGGATACTGCATAGGGGCCCTTGGCTCTTTGACGGTCGCCTGGTGGTACTCAAATTATGGACCAGTGGGCTACGACATGACCATGACATCCTCTCTACTGTCCCAATTTGGATGCAAATGCATGGTATCCCGGTCAATATGTGGAACATGGATGTTCTAAACATCCTTGCATCTGTTGTAGGGAACCCATTGTGCCTTGACCGGGCTACGGCCAAAGTTGAACGCATCACCTATGCGAGGTGCTTGGTGGAGGTGGACGCCACTAAGGCGCTGCCCAAAAAGGTTGAGGTGGATCTTGATGATGGGTCAATTTTATCATTTGATGCTAAGTATGAGGTGGAGCCACCACGATGCGGCCATTGTGTGTGTTTTGGTCACTCTGACTCTCAATGTCCTGTCCAAACAAAGAACTCTACCTTACTGGACAAGGGTAAAAGCATAGTTGCTAATTTCAGCAATGTGCATACATATGAGCCTGGAGAATCTTCGCGCAGGAGTGATGCTGTACACTCCTCACAAGAATCTGGTAACCCAAATCAACCAGTTCAAGATGCTACGGCCAAAAGTGTACCACAGAATGATATAGTTGGTAAAGCTGGGAGTGATGGCCAATTGCGATGTGGATTTCTCACTTCTATCAATTTGGCAAAATTCCTACAGAAGCTGCGAAGCAAAACCGCAGTGTGTGAACCTGATCCACATCAGCTTCCCCACACTTCCGCAATGTCTTCTCACTCCACACCGGATGCTGTTGAAGAATGCACCCTACAGCAACCTGAAGACACAATCTCTCGGCAATGTGCAGCTGACCTACTACCCAATGAACCGGTGTACGACAATCCTGATTGGGACGAGGAACGCTTGACATTACTTAGAGCTCTTGAATCCCCAAAAAGTAGGAAATTTGAAGTGCCTACCCCGAGTGCCGCTACCAGGAGGAGTAGCAGATTGAAGTAAGTTCCTTGCCGCAGTGCACATCTCTCATCTACTATCATTATGTCTATGCTTATTTGGAATACGAGGGGTTTAAATAATGTCGTGAGGAGGAGGGATCTTAGAGAGCGGATTAGAAAGCTCGCTACCTCTATTATTGTTCTATTGGAGACCAAACTTAAAGCGGAGACAATTAACAATAAGTCTGGCATTCCAAAGAAGTGGAACAAGCTGGATAACTTCCATCTACACGGAGGAGGGCGCATCCTCATTGGTTTTGACCCAATGGTCTGGCGAATGACAATTATTTCAGTCTCTGTTCAGCACATTACTGTGCGTTGCGTGAATGAGGGGGGATTTGCATTCGCTCTTTCTGCAGTATATGGTAGCAACAATACTTCTGAGAGGAAGTTATTATGGGAGGATTTGAAAAAAGATGCGGCAATCTTGACCAACGAATCGTGGCTAGCTGGAGGTGATTTTAATTGCATTTTATACACTAATGACAAGGTGGGAGGTCGCAGGGTTGAGGCATGCAAATTACATGATTTCAACAATTCCCTAACAGATTGTAAACTTCAGAATCTCAAAAGCACTGGATCTCGTATGAGCTGGTGCAATAAACGTATGGGAACTCGGCGAGTTGCAGCTCAATTGGATAGGGTGCTCTGCAACGACAAGTGGATCAACATGTTACCTGACTCCTACTTTGAATATATGGATCCGCATACCAGTGATCATTCTCTTATGGCCGTCCACCTACACCATCAGGTACATGCTGATCCTAAACCTTTCAAGCTTTTCAACCACTGGGTAAATTTGCCGGGATATAATGAAATTGTTGAATCAAGCTGGGCTCAGTATATAAGGGGAACCCCCATGTTTCGGCTTGTAACCAAACTGAGGAACATGAAATCTGCCCTTAAACAATGGGCATATCACCACCAAGGCATCAACCCCATTCATGTTTGCCGTACTAAACTTGAGGCTACCAGGAACCATATAGGCCTTCACACGGATCCTGATCTTCAAGAGAAAGAACATAAACTTTCTATCGAGCTTGCAAACCTACTGGAAATGGAAGAGGAAATGTACCGCCAAAGGAGCAGGCAGGATTGGCTTGAGTTGGGTGATAGGAATACTAGCTTCTTTTATAATGCTATGAAAGCTAGACAGTCCCGGAATAGTCTCCAGCATTTGGTTGATGTGAATGGTGATTTGTGCAAGTCTTATGAAGACATCAAGTCAGAGGCAGCAAACTACTATGAGTGCTTATACAAACAGAACAATTATTGGAATATATTCCCGAATCTTGTTCCCAAGAAGAAGATTAAGCAAGAGACTGCTAGGTGGCTTGAAAGAAGCGTTACTTCAGAGGAAATTAAAGAAGCCGTCTTCCAAATTGGGCCTTCCAAAGCCCCTGGGCCTGATGGGTACAATGGCTTTTTCTTCCAACATAATTGGAACCTTATTGGATCAGATGTGGTTGCTGGGGTTCAGTCCTTCTTCAGATCTGGTTCCTTGCTCAGACAGGTAAACCATACATTCCTTACATTGGTACCTAAAGGCACAACTGCTTCTTCTCTTGGAGACTACAGGCCCATTGCCTGTTGCAATGTCATTTATAAGATCATTAGCAAGGTCATATGTAATAGGCTACAGAGAATTATACATGATCTGGTCTCCCCGAATCAATCCGCCTTCCTGCAGGGGAGATTGATATCTGACTGTACGCTTCTTGCACATGAGCAAATCAGAGATTTCAGCAATCCAATGGGATCCAGATCATGCCTGAAACTGGACCTCAGAAAAGCCTTCGATAGTGTGAACAAGGAGTTGGTTTATTATATTCTACATCAAATGGGGTTTGGGAGCAAGTTTATTGGCTGGATAAAGGAATGCATTTCTACAGCCACTTTCTCTGTTATGGTAAATGGTTCCCCAGTGGGATTTTTTGGTGGGAACAGGGGGCTCAGGCAAGGCGATCCTCTATCTCCCTTCCTCTTTGTCCTCGTTATGGAAACATTCTCCTTAATGCTTGCCAAATCCATTACAATAGGAAGTATTCAAACTATGAGACGGACTAGAGCCATCTCACATCTACTGTTTGTTGATGATCTTCTTGTCTTCTGTCGGGCTAATCGGAAATCCTTTAGGGGGCTTAAACTTTTGCTTCATGACTTCAAGAATTTCACAGGCCTAGAAATCAATTGGGAAAAGAGTTTATCTATGTTCAGCAAGGGTGTCAAGAACCGTGGGGAGCTTGCAGAACTTCTGGGAGCTAGGCAGGCACATACTATCACTACATACTTGGGTCTCCCGTTGTCTTCCAAATATCCAAAAGCTAATATGTATAATCGCCTTATAGACAAGTGCAGGAAAAGGTTGGATGGATGGACCTCTACCTTATTATCCACTGCTGGGCGTATTGAACTGGTGAAATCCGTCATCTATGGAATGATTGCCTACTGGATTCAGGTATACAGAATCCCCACTTCTGTTTTACGAACTCTAACATCCATATGTAGGAATTTCATTTGGGGGCGGACCAAGGCCTGGGCTTGGAAAGATTCTTGCAAACCCAAAGAGGAAGGGGGGGTTGGCCTCCGACTGCTGTCTGATTTGAACCTGGCAGCGGGAGTGAAACTAACTTGGAGGTTCCTTCAGTCTAGCAGTATTTGGGCCAAGTACATGCGGGCCAAATACAAAGATGCAACTACTTTCTTCGAAGCTAAAGCTGCGGTCATTCAATCTGGAACCTGGAAGTTCTTATTACATTGTCGTAGCCATTCTCAGAAGATCATCAAGAGGAGAGTTCGTGATGGGAAAGATACTCTATTCTGGCACGATAATTGGCTCCCCTGTGGCCCTCTCAAAACTCTGCACACTATCCCAATGGGGGCAAGTAAAAAGAGAGTAAGTGATTATTGGAATGGTCTTCTTGGAATTGTGATTCTGAAATTCACATAATTCGGCCCCTTCTCCAAAACCTGACGCTTACCTCTGGTGCGGATTCGTGGGAATGGAAAAACGGATCGGCTTTCCGCTTCAGAGATGCATGGGAATCTGTTCGGGAAAAATCTCCACCATTTCCTCTATCCAATTTGGTCTGGTACAGTAAGTATATCCCTAAGTATTCGATTACTTTGCTGCGAGCGTTGAAGAACAAGCTCCTAACTAAAGACCGTATGGAAAATTGGCTTCCCCAAGCTTCAAATACATGCACCCTTTGCTCTGATAGTCCAGAAACTAATGCTCACTTGTTCTTTACTTGTCCCTATTCTAGTTACATCATGCGCAGGTCACTCTTGAAGCTGGGCAATGCGGGCCCCGTTGAGCTTTCTTTCAATTTGATCAGAAGCAACTATCAACTGAAGTACAAGAAGAATGGGCCGCTGGGAATCCTTGCTAAAACGGTGTTTGGCGCCGTCACTTGGCATCTATGGCGGGAGCACAATAGACGAATATTTGACAACATCTCCAGGCCAAAAACTGTGCTCTTTGATGCCATCTGTGATGATATCCGCATGTCGCTACGCAAGATGGAGGATGTGGATGAAGCGGCATCTGCAGCCTTTGATAACTGGGGCATCTGTACCAAATCTGGAGGAGGCCGGCCTCTGTAAGCTGACTGGCTAATGCTGTGCGTCCTCTTGGCTGGCGGCCATCTCATCAATCTGCTTTGGTTCTCTTGCTTGCAATGGCCGCTGAAGGACGCGTATATAACTTGAGCTGCTAATGAATGGGCCTCTTGCAGCATACTACAAACAGTTGGATGTTCATTTGTGCGGGCCACTGAATTGGTTGAGTCAGTTTTTTTCGGCTTCTTATTTTCTTGTGGGTTGATGAACTAAACAGATGTATCTATTGTGGTCTTGTTCGTGATACTGAAACTAAAGATCTAGGGTGACGACGCTTGTGTCCTATCCCCTAGTCTTTGATTCCAGTGCCTATGAACAACCACGTTGTATTTTGTACATTTATATATATAGAATCTAACTTACCTTGCAAAAATATATATTGACAAGTGAAGGTAGTCTTTATTGAGATAAAAGTAGTATTTACAAATACACAATGCAAGTAGGTATACCGATAATAAAAAGAGAGGGGAGAGGGCACATGCGCTGTCACCCTCTACTAGTTACAATCAGATATAAAACTTATATTAAGAACACTAATATACTATGGAAGAAGTCCCCAATTTGCAAAAATCACAGATTCCGAACTTCCCTCTACATCCATGTTACACAGCAACATTTTGATGTCAGAAGCAATGCCATCAAAAAGCGAAGTTTTAGGGGCAGAAATCTTTTCAAAAATACGTCTATTGCGTTCTTTCCAAATGTGCCACACCATGCAAGATAGAGTAATTTTGGCTAGCGTCCCCAACGGGCTCTTCTTTTTATAACTGGAGAGGATTAGATCATATACACCTGTAATAGAATTCGGAACAATACCTGTGTGTCCCAACTTGAGCAAGCTCCTGGAAAGGATGTACCGAGTATAGTCACATTCAAAGAATAAATGCCCAATACTTTCTTCCAAATTTTCCGCACACAACACACAAGTATTGCCATTAGTTATCCCCAGATTATGTAGATGGTCCTTGGTAGGCAATTTACCTCGAATAGCTCGTAACAAGGCGATTCCCATTTCCGGAACCTGATGTGTGCACCATACAATCTCAGCATAGGGAAAAGCACATCCAGGAACTCGGGCGCCCTCCCAAGCACTACGGAAGCTGAATTGCGGCCCAGCACTCCAAGACCATCCGTCATTGCCTTCAACAAGAGATAACCCAGCAAGCAACGGCTTGATAGGTAGGATGGCCGGCGAATTAACCCAGGCCGAACCATCCCAAAAATCACCCACCTTGGCATGCTCAGATCCTGGCGTAGGTTCATGCAGGAGATACAGTGGCCCCTGAGGATGCCAGTTGTCGAACCAAAGGGAGGTGGACATTCCATCTTTAATAGTACGTCTAATAAGGTGTTGAGAAGCATCTCTACAACGGAGAATAAATTTCCAGGATCCAGACTGCGTAGGCCTTGGCTTTGCAAAATACAACCCATAATTAACAGATCCATATCGAGATCTCATATAGTGTGCCCACATACCCTTATTAGATAGTAATCTCCAAGTCAGACGGACTCCAGAAGCCACATTCAAATCCGAAAGTCGCCGTAATCCAACCCCTCCCTCAAGCTTCGTCATGCACACATCCTTCCAAGCCCAATTTCTAAGCTTGCCCCAAATAATTTTCGACAAGCTGAATTTAAGGTTCGGATAACCGAAGGGGGAAAGCAATAAGCTTGCATCCAGAAAGCAATCATGCCATATATCACAGAGCGTACAAGCTCAATTTTCCCAGCAATATATATATATATATATATATATATATATATATATATATATATATATATATATATATATATATATATATATATATATATATATATATATATATATATATATATATATATATATATGGGTAAAATGCGCCTGAGCTCGTGCTCAGATGGGATTCCTGCGCTCGACCCCTCCTGACCGTCCGATCCGATCCCACGGCTGTTGTTAAAAGCGGAACATGAGGAACTTTTGGTGCAATTACCAACGGGCCCTTACGCACCCGGAACTTTTGGGGCAATTACCATCCCGCCCTTATAGCCCCTATGAAAGCAACTTTTTAGAACTATTGGTGCAATTACCATCCCGCCCTTTATATCCTTTTCAAAGAAATAGTTTACACTATACGGCACCGTTGTGCGCGTCGACCCAGAACGGAGTATATTACTCCCCGCGAACAACGCGCTACAGCCTATGCGTCGTGCGCGGCGTGGGATTAAAACGCACAAGTGTTGAGAAGTTACCAACCGTGCGAACGACGGGCAAAATTACCCCCGTCGTGCGCGAGGGGGAAACCGCAACGTGTAAAGAAATTTCCACCCGTGCGCACGACGTGCAAAATAAACCCCGTCGTTCGCGGGGGTTAAAACGCCTAGTGTGAAGAAATTCACAGCCGTGCGCACGACAGGCCAAATTACCCCAGTCGTGCGCGAGGGGGAAAACACAACGTGTAAAGAAATTTCCATCCGCGCGCACGACGGGCAAAATAAACCCCGTCGTGCGCATGGGTTAAAACGCCTAGTGTGAAGAAATTCACATCCGCGCGCACGACGGGCAAAATTACCCCCGTCGTGCGCGAGGGGGAAAACGCAACGTGTAAAGAAATTTCCATCCGCGGGGGTTAAAACGCATAGGTGTCGAGCAATTTCCATCCGCGCGCACGACGGGCAAAATTACCCCCGTCGTGCGCGTCTTGTGAGGGCAAACGCACAAGTGTGGAATAATTTACAGCCGTGCGCACAACGTGCTAAATTACCCCCGTCGTGCGCGAGGGGAAAAACGCAATCTGTAAAGCAATTTCCATCTGCGCGCACGACGGGCAAAATTACCCCCGTCGTGCGCGTCTTGTGAGGGCAAACGCACAAGTGTGGAATAATTTACAGCCGTGCGCACAACGGGCTAAATTACCCCCGTCGTGCGCGAGGGGAAAAACGCAATCTGTAAAGCAATTTCCATCCGCGCGCACGACGGGCAAACTTACCCCCGTCGTGCGCATCTTGTGAGGGCAAACACACAAGTGTGGAATAATTTACAGCCGTGCGCACAACGGGCCAAATTACCCCCGTCGTGCGCGAAGGGAAAAACACAATCTGTAAAGCAATTTCCATCCGCGCGCGCGACGGGCAAACTTACCCCCGTCGTGCGCGTGGGTTAAAACGCCTAGTGTGGAGCAATTTCCATCCGAGCGCACGACAGACAAAATTAACCCCGTCGTCCGCGGGGTTAAAACGCACAAGTGTGCAGCAATTTCCATCCGCGCGCACGACGGGCAAAATAACCCCCGTCGTGCGCGTCGTCCGTGGGGGTTATTAAAACGCACAAGTATCGAGCAATTTCCAACCGCGCGCACGACGGGCAAAATTACCCCCGTCGTGCGCGTCGTGTGCAGGCAAACGTACAAGTGTGGAGCAATTTACTGCCGTGCACACAACGGGCCAAATTACCCCCGTCGTGCGGGAGGGGGAAACCGCAATCTGTAAAGCAATTTCCATCCGCGCGCACGACGAGCAAACTTACCCCGTCGTGCGCGTGGGTTAAAACGCCTAGTGTGGAGCAATTTCCATCCGAGCGCACGACAGACAAAATTAACCCCGTCGTGCGCGTGGGTTAAAACGACAAGTGTGTAGCCATTTCCATCCGAGCGCACGACGGGCAAAATTAACCCCGTCGTCCGCGGGGGTTAAAACGCCTACTGTGTGCAGCAATTTCCATCCGCGCGCACGACGGGCAAAATAACCCCCGTCGTGCGCGTCGTCCGCGGGGGTTAAAACGCATAGGTGTCGAGCAATTTCCATCCGCGCGCACGACGGGCAAAATTACCC
>JAULAV010001158.1:65219-241220 GCA_030789695.1 Scilla litardierei
CTAGAGTCCCAGCGTGCTGCCCAGGCTGTTCCAGTTGCACCACCTCCACCTGCCCCACGAGCTACTCCAGGAGTGAAGCAGTTCAATGAGCTCCAGCCGAGGACATTTTCGGGGAAGGAAGAACCCCTAGCTGCTGATGAGTGGATCCAGAGCACGGAGGAGAAGTTAATTGCTGCGAAGATTCCTGACGATACCCGAGTGGAGATAGCGAAGATGCAGCTGATGGAGAATGCGAGGAACTGGTGGCACATCGAGGAGAGGTGTCTTGAGAAGCCAGTGGGGTGGAAGACCTTCAGATCGATGTTCAAGGACAAGTATTTCACCAAGTCTGCTAGGAGGGAGCTGCTGAGCAAGTTTATAGATCTGAAGCAGGGGGATATGACTGTCGAGGAGTATGAAGCTGAGTTCGAGATGCTGAGCCGATTTTCCCCGCATATGGTAAGGAAGGAGGAGAAGCGAGCTGATCGCTTTCGTCAGGGACTGCGTCCAAAGATTCAGGCTTCTATGTCTTCAGCGAGTTTCACGACTATGAGGGAGGTGCTAGATGCTGCGAAGAATCATGAGATCATAGCTCTTCTGCCTGACCCTTCAGCTGATAAAGGGAAGCGTCCCATGGAGCAGTACCAGCCACCTGCTAGGCCGGTGATGAGGCCAGTTCAGACGGTACCATTCAAGAGGCCTAGAGCACCAGTTCAGATTCAGGGCAAGAGCCCGTGCCACTTCTGCGGAAAGCCTGGACATGTTCAGGCCACCTGCAGAAAGAAGATGGGACTATGCTTAGTTTGTGGAGATGCCTCGCATGTAGCGAAGGATTGTCCGAGAGCTCGTCATGCTGTAGTTGGAGCGCCAGCCCCTCTGCAGATGAGAGCGCCTGCCCCAGTCCAGAGAGGACCTGTTGTACGTGAACCACCCTTGGTGCCACAGAAGCAGATGTTTCAGCGAGCAGTGATCGGTCCATATTTTACACCTTTTTCTGCATATTTGCATGCCATTTCGATCACCCATATCACGCTTTTCACGATTATTCGACGATATTGCGTTACTTTTCACTATTTCTTGTTTTTGTCGGATTTCAGGAAATATGGAGCGATCGGGAGCAAAAATGAGCTTAAGGGACTTGCACCCACTCCGGAGCGTCACCCAAGGCTCTTTTGAGGGCTATTCGGCGATGGGAGACATGTGGAAGAAGAAGGAACTCAGTAGGAGAGACGAGGAAGAGAAACAGAGAAGATTGGGCATTTTAGCATGCCACTCGGCCGAGTGAAGGAGTCACTCGGCCGAGCAAAGAAGCCCGCTCGGCCGACCAGATCGGACACGCAGCAGTTTGAGTATCAGCGTGCACTCGGCCGAGCATCGCCAGCCCACTCGGCCGAGCACGGAGACACCACTCACCCGAGTGGCATCACGACGACGGCAAGCAAAAATCTCAGACTTACTGGAATCCGTCAGGCGATTGAGGGTTCCGACTCGGCCGAGTACCGAATGCCCCGCGGCCGAGTGAGTAAAGACACTCGGCCGAGTCACCTCCGAAGACAGACCCCCCCCAAAATAGAACCCCCAAGACCCCTGACTTACTGGAATTTTACAGGGTCTATCACTCGGCCGAGTATAGAAGCCCACTCGATCGAGTAGAGAAGTCAACTCGGCCGAGTGATGCCGAGGACACGCAGCGCCCAGATTTTCAGACAGCCTCCCACTCTTTTGAAATCTGCTATCATTCCAACAACCAAAATATTTTTCTCATATTTTTTATGGATAGTAGACTTCATGACGGTTCCAACTCTGCCAAGAACGCGTAAATCGGAGGTCGGATGAAATCTGGGGAATTTCTGCAAGTTGATGCTGCAGTGCTGGAATTTCCACTCGGCCGGGTCACATATTCCACTCGGCCGAGTGCGGCCTGGGCCCAGATTTTAAGTTGCGGTTTGGGCTGTTTTTGGGCACGAATTTGAGGGGTTTTCTAGGGTTATTTGCTAGGGTTTTGGGGGAGTATTTAAGGGGT
Organism: Scilla litardierei; assembly: GCA_030789695.1. Taxonomy (NCBI): domain Eukaryota; kingdom Viridiplantae; phylum Streptophyta; class Magnoliopsida; order Asparagales; family Asparagaceae; genus Scilla; species Scilla litardierei. The sequence goes on from JAULAV010001158.1 coordinate 67,222, forward strand.
TTGTAGCCACCATTAGAGGGGGATCCCCATTATGTTTTCTTAGCCCCCATATGTTTCTCTTAGGATTATTTTAGAGGTTAGGCCATGCCCTAGGCCCCCTCTTGGATCTAAAAGCTTGTATTTTGGATTGAAGATCTTCATCAAGATAAGTATTTTCTTCTTTTTATTTGAATCTTTGTTTTTCTATCTTTTTGTATGCAAGCAATGATTTCTATTGATTCTCATATCCTTATTGCTATGCTAGAGTAGATTTGTTGTTCTAGGGTTTGGGGATGAACCCTATGGATCTAATTTCATATTTGTGATGAATGAATTTCTAAATTGCTAGAATTGCTAGGAGGTTAGGTTTTGATTGATTTACTACAGATAGCTAGGGATTTTCATCGATTTGGGATTTGCAAGAGATTGGATTCTAATCGATGGGAAGGCCTAGATATTCGATTTAGATTTACAATTGGATTTCTCTAGACTTGGTTTGCAAGAGATTGGACCAAAGATAGGATTTTTAATTTTAAATCTATACCCATATTCGTTTGCAAGAGATTGGACGAATACGAACTATCACAACCTAGATCGTAACTCGGGTTTGCACGAGAGTGGGCTCGAGGAGCGATTGGACGATGATGTCAATCTTCATGCTAGCGGCTTAGGTTAGGGTTTGCAAGAGATTGGGCCCTAATCTAGGTTGCTATAGACCGGTAATAGCGCGAGAGCGTGAGCTTGGTTCTCTATTAAGTTGCGACTAGTTCACCTCAACGCAAGTCTAGTAATATTGAGATCACTATTAACAATGATGCATGACGGTCCGTAGTGGGGATTCCTTAGCCCTAGACGTCTTTATTTGATTTTATATCCCCATACTTTGCCCGACGATTGTGACAGGATCGCCGCAAGGCAAATTCCCTCTTTTATTATATTGTGTTTAAATTGATATTTGACCGATTTCTTTATCATCGACACCGACATCCACCATCATTTCCATTATATCATTCCATAACCATCTCCACCAATAATACATTCGTAGTCAAACCAACCTAGGATAGATTGGGGCTCAACACCACCTCCTCGTGTTCGATACCCGCTCGCCACTTGACCGTGCGCTTGCGGTAAAACTACAATCGTTCTCCGGGACGTGTATCCGGGGGCCGACCAAGTTTTTGGTCGTGCTCTTGGGTTGCATTTTGGAGCGATCAAGTTTTTGGCGCCGTTGCCGGGGAACATCGGCATTTTGACGGTGTTCGGCATCGACCACCCGGTTATTTCTTCTTTCTCTCTTCCTTTACTTTCTTCTATACCTTGTTGTAACTTTGTTCTCGGCCCTATTTGCATATTTTTCCCGTATTTTGCATAAGACCTTAACAGTGAGAATGGAGGATGCATAACAACAATAGAACTCAGTCAAGAAGACTATGACTCCTTCACAGACCTCCTTAAGGAGCTTGTCGACGAGGTCCACGCTACCGGAGCTTTCGCAATCGATGTCAAGGACCCCGACGAACAACTGTTTGCTAGTTTTGTGATGGACCAGATCTCCCCGAAGGGGACTATCGGGGGCAATGTCAGAGTTGACGTGATCGACAACAAATTATATTTCGAAGACGGTAGAACAAATGTCGAAGAACACTATACTCCATAAGAATCCTTCGAGCAAACCGGCATTCAGGGAGTTGCACTACATGACGCTCACTCTTGCTTTTATGAATCGTCTGATGTGTTTTTTGATTCCGGGCACGAACCAGAACAGAGTGAAGGTTTTGACGATGCTAGCACAGAATCGGAGAGCGCCTATTTCGATGCATCGTCCTCACTAAGTAGTGAGTCTGACTCGTCACAAGAGAGCGCACCACCTGAACATGAGCTAAACCCGGATGACAAGGAAGAAGCCAAACTCATGCGAGCTGATGAAGTGGAAGGAGCAGCGCCTCTTGAGGTAGAACTTAAACAATTACCTCCGAATCTAAGGTATGCTTTTTTGGGTAATAAATTAACTTTCCCGGTGATAGTCAATTCCCACCTCACGCAAGATCAACTTGAAAAACTCCTAGACGTTCTTAGGAGCCACAAAGATGTCCTGGGATACACTATCTCCGATCTAAAAGGGATAAGCCCTAGGCTTTGCACAGATAGGATCCATTTGGAGGATACTGACGCCACCTCCATAGAGCCTCAAAGGCGGTTAAACCCGAACATGAAGGAAGTGGTTAAAAAGGAAATCCTAAAATTGCTAGACGTCGGTATTATTTATCCTATCTCCGACAGTAGGTGGGTTAGCCCCGTTCACGTCGTCCCCAAGAAAGGGGGGATGACAGTCATAAAAAATGAAAAAGGTGAGCCCATATCTACGCGCACAGTCACGGGATGGAGAATGTGCATTGACTATAGGAAACTCAATAAAGCCACCCGAAAGGACCACTACCCATTGCCCTTCATTGATCAAATGCTTGAACGCCTAGCAAAACATAAATACTTTTGCTATCTAGATGGGTATTCGGGATTCTTCCAAATCCCTTTGCACGAAGACGACCAAGAAAAGACCACTTTTACTTGTCCCTACGGTACCTATGCCTACCGTAGGATGCCGTTTGGTCTTTGTAATGCTCCCGCTACTTTTCAGAGGTGTATGACATCCATATTTTCCGATTACATTGAAAATATTATGGAAGTTTTTATGGATGATTTTTCGGTTTATGGGAGTGAGTTTGACTCTTGTTTGGCCAATCTTACTAAAGTCCTTAAAAGGTGCCAACAAAATAATCTCACTCTAAATTGGGAGAAGTGTCACTTCATGGTCACGGAAGGTATAGTCCTCGGGCACCTTGTTTCCTCGAGAGGAATTGAGGTGGATAAAGCAAAGATTGAGGTAATCGAAAAACTTCCTCCTCCTATTAACGTCAAGGGCATTAGAGTTTTCCTTGGTCATGCGGGGTTTTACCGTCGCTTCATCAAGGATTTTGTCTCGATTGCCCGACCACTTACTTCCCTGCTCGCTAAAGATACTCCTTTTATTTTTTCTGGAGAATGCTTGCAAGCCTTCAACACCTTGAAGGAAGCACTAGTTTCCGCGCCCATCATCCAACCACCGGATTGGAGCCTTCCCTTTGAGCTAATGTGTGATGCTAGCGACCAAGCCATTGGGGCGGTATTGGGAAAAAGAAAAGATAGGAAGCTTCATGCGATACACTACGCGAGCAAGACATTGGATGACGCGCAGAAAAACTACACAACTACCGAAAAGGAGCTTCTAGCGGTCGTCTATTCCATAGAGAAGTTTTGCTCCTACCTCCTTGGTTCCAAGGTGATTGTCCATACCGACCATGCTGCGTTGAAGTATCTTTTAAACAAGAAAGAGGCCAAACCTCGGTTGATTAGGTGGATACTCTTGTTGCAAGAATTCGACTTAGAGATCAGAGTCAAGAAAGGTACGGACAATGTCGTGGAGAATCACTTATCTAGGCTCATTCGCGACAAGGAGGATGAGAGTTTGCCTATCGACGACACATTTGTGGATGAGAGGCTATATGCCATAAGGACCGGTGAAGTACCTTGGTACGCGGACTTCGTCAACTACTTGGCTTGTGGAATTAAACCGCTTGGGATGCCCACGCATCAAAAGAGGAGATTTCTGCATGAGGTCCGTAGCTATTTTTGGGAAGATCCATACCTTTTCAAGATATGCAAAGATAGTGTCATTCGTAGGTGTGTTTCTAAAGAGGAGGCAACGTCCATCATTTTGCATTGCCACGGTCTACCATGCGGAGGACATCATGCCGCCTCTAAAACTACCGCTAAGATCTTGCAGACCGGATTCTTCTGGCCAACAATGTTTAGGGACACCCACGCTTTTGTGAAGGGGTGCGATCGATGCCAACGGACCGGGAATATCTCCAAGCGCATTGAGATGCCAATGAGACCCATCCAAGAAATTGAGCTTTTTGATTGTTGGGGAGTAGACTTCATGGGACCATTTCCGTCAAGCAATGGTAACAAATACATCCTATTGGCCGTTGACTATGTCTCCAAATGGGTGGAAGCAATCGCCACCCCAACTAATGATGCAAGGGTCGTCTCCAAGTTCTTCAAGCAAAATATCTTCCCACGCTTCGGAGTGCCTTGTACCTTGATAAGCGACGGGGGAAGCCATTTCATAGAAAACAAGTTTGAAGCCATGCTAAAGAAATACGGGGTAAACCATAGAGTTGGCATGGCATATCACCCCAGACAAGCGGCCAAGTGGAAGTCTCAAATAGAGAGATCAAGCAAATTCTTGAGAAGACGATGGATCGATCCAGAAAGGATTGGTCAATGAAGCTAAACGATGCTCTATGGGCATATCGCACGGCCTTTCGCACTCCCATAGGCACCACACTGTTCCGACTCGTTTATGGGAAAGCTTGCCACTTGCCGGTTGAGTTGGAACACCGCGCATATTGGGCCATCAAAACCTTTAATTACGATTACAAGAGCGCGGCGGTGAGGCGACTCTTGGACATCAACGAGCTTGATGAGATAAGAAGAGACGCCTACGAAAGCTCAAGAATTTACAAAGAACGGACCAAGATCCTCCACGATGCCCGCATAACCGTCACAGACTTCAAAGTAGGAGACAAGGTCTTGCTCTATAATTCCCGGCTCCGACTATTTCCCGGTAAGTTGAGGTCACGTTGGTCCGGACCTTTCACCATCAAGCACATACAACCGGGAGGAGCTTTCGAGCTAGAAAGCAAGGACGGTTCCACATTCAAAGTAAATGGTCAGAGGCTCAAACACTATTCCGAGGGAGTCCCGACGGGCGAAACCAATAGAATATATCTGCTTAAGGGACGGGCGGATGATCTTTCGGACCTCCTTGATAAGGTAATTGAAGAGGCGATCCCCCACTCGATTGGCGCTCTTTTCGATGAGGATTTCGATGAAGGCCCGGATTTAGGCCGAGATGAGAAGATAGATGATTCCCCCGACCTCTCCGCTGAAAATGATGAAGGCGACGCTGATGTCGCAAGGATTCGAGAGCTCTGCAAGCTCTCGAAATTGAAGTCTCCGAAGAAAGCTCCGCCGATACAGAAATCGGCGTCACCGGTGAAGCCGTTGACCGGAGCAAAATTTAGCTTGGAGGAGCCTCCCCCCAACACTATTCGAGACGGGAGACCACTGAGGGAGAACACGCCGCCGAAACTTCCGAATCCAAGCGTTCTCCCCGGAAAGTTTGATGGGTGCATCTCATATGCACCAAACATCCCGCATTAATTGAAAATCATAGGGGGTCGAGCTCACGACCTTAAACGAGCGCTTGTCGGGAGGCAACCCGACGGTTATCGCTTTATTTTCATTTTTCTTTTATTTTTGTTTTAGAAATTTTTAGTGTTTCGAGTCGTTCGCCCAAAAATTTTGTGATAACGGGTCCTATTTTGCTTGACAGGAGAGGAGATAGGTAAATCCATCATGAGGAGGATGAACGAGACGACGAGTAGCGCCCTAGGAAGGCGCTCGATGCTTAGGAGGAAGATGAAATCGACTGGAGGAAGAAAGACGGAGTTTAGAGCCTAAACAAAGACAAACAGCAGAACACAAGGCTCACTCGGCCGAGTATACTAGTCACTCGGCCGAGTACACAAGTTCGTCCGGTCGAGCCGCTCACGAACGAGGGAAGTCTGCTATACCCAACTCTCTGTTTATTTTCTTGATTTCAGTATAACTGCTACTCGGCCGAGTAAAACGGATACGCTCCTAGGGCGAGTCTTGCCGAGTAGCTTAAGCCACTCGGCCGAATGGACTTACTCCACTTGGCCGAGGCTGGCAAGGCCACTCGGCCGAAGCGTAAGCGGGGAGGAATTTTCCATTGATCTCGCTCGGCCGAGTGACCCCGTCACTCGGCCGAGTCGTAACTTTTCCTATAAAGGGGGGGGGGGGGTTGGGCTCGTTTTTCGAAACGACGCACGCGATTTTTTTTCCCCGACCCTTCAGCTCCCTCGCCCGCTCGCACCCCCTACTCGCCCGACCGCCGTCGCCACGCCGCCGCTCGGCCAGCCACCGCCGGCCGAGCACCCGCCGCGTCTCGCCCGAGTCGCCGCCGGCGGCCGCTGCTCCGACCACCTCCGGTATCGCCTATTTCGCCTTTTTCTCCTCTTTTTGTGTATTTTTCGAGGATCCATGCGATAAACGAACCCCAAACCCAAATTAATTTTTATATCTATCTATTATACCCCTAATGCTCCTTACGTTTTGAATATTACCCGCTGATATCTCCATTTCATGCGCAGGTTGTTTTGGGAGCTTAGGGGAGCCCAGGGGAGCTTCTAGGGACTGATTCGGGCTTCACGGAGGCGCTTTCTTCTCACGCTTCCATTGCTTAGCACTCGCGGCGTGTCGGGGTATACTCTTCCTTTATTTTGCACACGACGCACTTTTCACGTTTTTCGGCGCGCGCTCGGGGCCGATATGCCGCCCCGGACACGGCCGCGGTCGAAGAGAGCTTCCGCCAAGCGGAAGCGGTCGGATGATGCCGGCCCCTCCCACGAGTTGGGGGACTCTCCTCCGCCTTCTCCCACACACGCCGTCCACCCAGCACAGCCTGCAGGCCCCGCACACCCCGCACAGCCTGCAGAGCCCGCACACCCCGCACAGCCGCTCCCTGCCGCTCCACAGCCACCACCTCCGGCTCCACTTATCGGGCCGCTAGGGATCACGTTCCGGAACGACGCACACCACGTCGCTTTCGAGCATATCTCCCAGCGCTCGATCGTACCCTCCAGGTTTGCACACCTTGCCGACCTAGGACGCCTGGGGGTACTAGAGGGGATGCTCACGTTGTACGACAACGTGGGCTGGCGAGATTTCTTGCAGGTGTCGGTGGACACGTTTATCCACCCGACACTTGAGGTACTTAGTTCGATCACCCGGACCGACGAGGGATGCTCGTTTCGGTTCATGGACTGGGAGTGCCAGGTCACTCTCGGTATGATGAGAGCATTTTTCTCGTGGCCCGATGTCCCCGGGGCCGATCGAGGTTACGCACCGACCCATATCCCCCCACCTTCCTTCGACGCAGGTGCCTTCTGCGCCCGGATTACGGGTCTCCACGCTGCCTTTGACCCTAGTATGGCCAAGGCCTCGGCCATTGTCCATCACTGCCTTCGTATAGCTCAGCGCCTTATGGCGACGACCTTTTTGGCCAGATATGAGCCGGGCACGATGTCCATGCCAGAGCTCTACATGCTCTACGCAATGACACGGCCCAGAGCTCTATCTAGGGATGGCGATGAGCTTGTCCCCGCCGTCGTGATTGATGTCGCGGCTTGGTTTTTGGACCGCATCATTGTATCGATGGGTGCTCGCTCACCGATATGCTGCGGTGGCCTGATCACCTTGCTTGCCCTTATGACCGGCGAGGACTTCCCTGACGACCTGCGACGAGCTCCGGGCCCCACTTCTCTGTCGATTGATGTTATGGCCCGAATGAAGATGCTTCGTCCGCACGGTGAGCGTCACTGGGTCTGGTTGCACGGCCCTTACGATGCCGATTACATGATTCTTCCGAGCCCCGCTCGGACTCAGATTGCACCAGCCCATGTGGACTGGCTCCCTGCGATGGATGTTCTCATCCCCGCTGCTTACGTGCTCGAGGCCGAGGAGGCCGAGCAGGCCCACGCTGCCCCCGCAGACCCTGTTGCACCTGCCGAGCCTGCTGCCCCTGTTGACCCAATGGCCCCTCAGCCTATCCCCGATGTTTCCGCTGCTCCTGACACCTCTGTCCACACCTCTGTCGGTGTCAGGAGTACCTTAGCTGAGCCCACTTCCACTGCTTCCGAGGCTGTCACCACCACCACTGGCCCTCTGTCTGCTGAGCCTGTTTCTTCTGCCCCACCCGAGCGCCCGCCGACCGTAGTTGAGTGTGGAGAGCCCTCTGTTTCCACTTCTGCTGTATTTTTCGAGAATGTCGTGGCGTCTGTCCACACTTCTGTGCCACCGACCTCTCCGGCTGCCTCGCTGCCTCTTTTGTAATCTTCTTTCGTTGCTGCTGCCTCCACTTCCCACCGTCCCGCCCAGCCTCGCACTGAGGCCAGGCCCACTTTCGCGAGCACAGCACCTTTTGTTCCCCTACCCGCTGAGCCCGTCTCCTACACAACCAGAGTACGCCAGCCCCACCCTGCACAGCCCCGACCTGTGCGTCCCTCTGCACCACCTCCCCCCGACACTGTACTTCTGAGCATTCGTGCTCTAGAGGGGGCGGTGAGTGGCCTCAGAGGCGAACTTAGGACCTTGTCCGCCACCGTCACTGATATGGCTCACCGCTTCGACCTGCTCCCGCAGATTCACTACTGCCTTACCCAGGTCCTGGAGCGTCTCCCTCGCGTACCCCCGCCCACCCAGCAGGTTCCCACCCACACTTCCACACGCACTCAGCCTGCTACCACTTCCACACCCACACCCGCTCAGCAGCCTGTCCAGCCACCACCACTCCCGCCTCAGGACGGAGACGGCGCAGCACCTCCTTCTTAGGCACCCTTGATGCCATCGATTATTTTTGCCGTTGTGTTGCCCGTTTCTGCTGGGTCCTGTTGCATTTTTGTCCACCCCCCCCCCCCCCCTCCCCTCACTTATTTTGGGATTCTCATTCTGATCGTATCTTTATATATCTTTTTTGGGAGAGAGGGAGAGTTTTTGGTGCCACACATATATATCTGTTTCACTCCTATATTTGCATGCATCATGTCCGCATCATATTTTTCATTTCTTTATTTTTATTTTCTTTTTTCCATCATGCATGCACCCTCACTTTCCCCTCCCATTACTTGTCTCTCGGTGTGCCACACTTTGCACATTGAGGACACTGTGCCATTTAGCTTGGGGGAGTGAGTCCACACGTTCTTTTTTCGATTTGCCACCTTTATTTTTAGTTTTTCACACCATTTTCCGCTTTTGCATTTATTTTCATCATCTTTTCTTTTTATTTTACCATGCATCACGTTTTTTTTATTTTTCTGTGTGCCGCATTGTACATAGTTCTATTTTCCCTTTATCTTTATTTCTTTCCTTTTCATCTCATGCTAGAGATGACTTTTCTATGATGATGATGACGTGGAGTTAGCTTATTCTATATGCATGCTATATTTGTCATGTCTTAGATTTTATTTCGGATATCATATGCTATGACTTGCCTTGCATCTAGAGATAGTAACCCACACTTTTTCCACATGAAAATGGATGAAATTTTATTATTAGCTGAGTCTGAATATTCATATGTATGCTATCACAGAAAACACACCAAGATTCACGCATTGAATGCCTATATCTGGAGTACCGATTTCTTTTCCTATATCACTTCTTTATGCATGAATTGAACATTTCACTTCAGGATGATTGAATGATTTTAGCTATGATAAATCTGGATTAGTTAGCTTTTTTGTGATCGAAACTGAGTAGATTAGATTACCCTGCTGAAGTTGTCGTGCATGTCTTATAGAGTGAACCGAGAGATATATCTATTTCTTTCTCCACAAATCTTGAACATCATTTCTCTACTTTTAAAGTCATTGGTGAATCTCCCCTTAGCGATTCTATTATATGGCATTTCCCCCGCTATTAATTCCTAGCTCCAAATTTCTTATTCAAAAAAAAAGGAGAAGAGAAAATATTCTTGTATATCATTATCTCTCTTTGAGTTGGGATCGTTGTGTACATATGCTATATCAAAAAAAACAAAAGAAAAAAAAAGAAAAAAGAAAAAAAGAGGAAAAATCCTCAATAAAAGATCCCATCTCACTTACTTTCTTTCTTTCTTCTCTCTTTCCGTTTTCATTTTCATTTGCTTTTGGAGCTTTACAAAAATGGGGATGTGAATATTTTTTATGCCACCATGCTTATAGATAAGCTTGGGGGAGAGAATCTATTGATGTGTGAGAGAGTGACTACTTGACGTTGCACGACAACCTAGGCTAAGTAATATTCTATACTCGGTGAGATTATTTCTAGCTTTACGAATCCAGAAATCTAAGCCTAGCATTCATTTCATGAAATCCATACTTTTCTATTCTCCCTATTCTATTGTGTGATACTCTTATACTCCTCATAGAAAGCATTCAATTGAAAAGTGTGTGATCTGCGATTTGTATACCGCTTTAAATGATTCAGACGATGTTAATTCTAAAATTATTCCGTTTTTCATGATTATATCGTTGTTCGTGGGTTTTCTATTTCCATTTGCACTATTATACTGTGATATCAAAATAAAACTCTTTGACATGTATTTTTCATTCGAAGCATGCTATGTGAGTAAGCGAAACCCACGTCCTGCGAAAATGATCTAGCAGCTTACCTCTTCGCTTCTTTCTTTACTCTTTATTCTTTATTTTTATTTCATTTTTCATTCTTCTTCGTTTTTCATTTTTTCATTTTTTCGCCGTTTTCGTTTTCCGAATCCACCGGGTTCGCCTTTTACTTATCTTCCTCGAGGACGAGTAAGAGGTAAGCTTCGGGGATTTTGATCACTCCTTATTTTACACTTTTTTCCCGCATGTTTGCATGCCATTTAGATCGCCCAAATCATGTTTTTCACGATATATCGATGATATTGCGATGCTTTTCACGATTTGTTGTTTTTGTCGCATTTCAGGTGATTTGGCGCGATTCGGAGTGATCTCGAGATGCGCTTACTCCAGAGGGTCACCGACGACCTCCCCGAGGGGTATTTTGCTGTTGGAGAGGAGCGGAAGAAGAACGGACGTCGCAGAAGCGACGAGGAGGCCAAAACAAGCAATTTGGGCATTTTTAGTGTCCCACTCGGCCGAGTGAAGGAGTCACTCGGCCGACCAGCGAGACACCGATCGGCCGACTAGATCAGACATGATTTATATGTGCACTCGGCCGAGCGACGGAGACCACATCGGCCGAGTGACGAGACCCCGTCCGCCCGAGTGGCGCCCAGACGAAGCCATTCAAAAATCGCCAAGTTACTGTTTTTCGGCTGCCTGAGCTTCAGAAGACCCACTCGGCCGAGTGGATAATCCCGACCGCCCGAGTACCAAGAAGCCATCGGCCGAGTGACGACAACTCACTCGGCCGAGCCGCCCCCGAAGTGAAGACCCCTGAAGATCAAGACTTACTGGAAAATTACAGGGTTTCTCACTCGGCCGAGCGACTTTTGTCACTCGGCCGAGTGCGACGCGCTGCCTGTAGCGAAAATTGCGGATTTCAGGCGGCGCGGGGGTATTTTGGTCACAGTTTTTGGACGATTTTGGGGGGTATTTAACCCCTGTTTTTACCCTAGTTTTGGGAGAGCTTTTCTCTTAGATTTTTGCAGCTTTTTAGATTAACTTTTTAGCTTTATTCTTGTGATTGGAGAGGAGACAAAAAATGGATTATTGTTGGATTAATTGAAGAACTCCATTGGTTTGCCTCTCTCTTCTCTAAAAATTCTATTTTTATTGCATATCTCAATATTGTGATGAATTCTATTGCTTATTTCATTGATTATTCTTGTGTTTGTGCTATGAATTGTGAGTAGTCTCCCCGTCTTGGGGCGTGGGGATGAACCCTACAAGCCCAATTTCATATTTGTGATGAATTGGTAGAAATTTTGCTAGAATCATTGTTAGGGATTAGTTTGGGATTGATTTACTACGGATAGCTAGGAGTTCATACCGATTGGGATTTGCAAGAGATTGGATCCCAATTCGATAGGAAACCCTAGAAATCCGAATTGGGTTGGAATCGAATTTCCGTAGTATCGGTTTGCAAGAGATTGGACCGATACTAGGGTTCCCGGTTGCAATTCCGTGCCGATACCCGTTTGCAAGAGATTGGACGGGTAGGAACTATCCCAACCTAGGTCGCGGGCCGAGTTTGCAAGAGATTGGGCTCGGTGCGCGATTGAACGATGATGTTGATCCTAATGCTAGCTTCCCTAGGCTATGGTTTGCAAGAGATTGGACCTGAACCTAGGATAGCTATAGACCGGCAGCAGCGCGAGAGCGTGAGCTTGGTTCTACATTCAGTTGCAACTAGTTCATCCAAAATCTTATTCTAACAATTTTGATACCGATGAACCACATTTACGAAATACGGTGAGTAGCGGGAATTCCCCATTCCCTAGACGTTCTTTATTTGATTTGATATTTCTGTACCTTGTTTGACAATTGTGACAGGATCGCCAAAGGCAAATTTCTCTCTTCTTAAATAGCCAGGTTGATTGGAACAAGCACGGTCATTCGTCCTCCCTGTGTTCGATAACCCGCTCGCTGCTATACCGTGCGCTTGCGGTAAAACTACAACCGTTCTTTGGGTTACATCCCGGAGCGATCAAGTTTTTGGAAAAACTTGATCGCTCCAAAATGCAACCCAAGAGCACGACCAAAAACTTGGTCGGCCCCGGATACACGTCCCGGAGAACGATTGTAGTTTTACCGCAAGCGCACAGTCAAGTGGCGAGCGGGTATCGAACACGAGGAGGTGGTGTTGAGCCCCAATCTATCCTAGGTTGGTTTGACTACGAATGTATTATTGGTGGAGATGGTTATGGAATGATATAATGGAAATGGTGGTGGATGTCGGTGTCGATGATAAAGAAATCGGTCAAATATCGATTTAAACACAATATAATAAAAGAGGGAATTTGCCTTGCGGCGATCCTGTCACAATCGTCGGGCAAAGTATGGGGATATAAAATCAAATAAAGACGTCTAGGGCTAAGGAATCCCCACTACGGACCGTCATGCATCATTGTTAATAGTGATCTCAATATTACTAGAATTGCGTTGAGGTGAACTAGTCGCAACTTAATAGAGAACCAAGCTCACGCTCTCGCGCTATTGCCGGTCTATAGCAACCTAGATTAGGGCCCAATCTCTTGCAAACCCTAACCTAAGCTGCTAGCATGAAGATTGACATCATCGTCCAATCGCTCCTCGAGCCCACTCTCGTGCAAACCCGAGTTACGATCTAGGTTGTGATAGTTCGTATTCATCCAATCTCTTGCAAACGAATATGGGTATAGATTTACAATTAAAAATCCTATCTTTGGTCCAATCTCTTGCAAACCAAGTCTAGAGAAATCCAATTGTAAATCTAAATCGAATATCTAGGCCTTCCCATCGATTAGAATCCAATCTCTTGCAAATCCCAAATCGATGAAAATCCCTAGCTATCTGTAGTAAATCAATCAAAACCTAACCTCCTAGCAATTCTAGCAATTTAGAAATTCATTCATCACAAATATGAAATTAGATCCATAGGGTTCATCCCCAAACCCTAGAACAACAAATCTACTCTAGCATAGCAATAAGGATATGAGAATCAATAGAAATCATTGCTTGCATACAAAAAGATAGAAAAACAAAGATTCAAATAAAAAGAAGAAAATACTTATCTTGATGAAGATCTTCAATCCAAAATACAAGCTTTTAGATCCAAGAGGGGGCCTAGGGCATGGCCTAACCTCTAAAATAATCCTAAGAGAAACATATGGGGGCTAAGAAAACATAATGGGGATCCCCCTCTAATGGTGGCTACAAACCCCTTAAATACTCCCCCAAAACCCTAGCAAATAACCCTAGAAAACCCCTCAAATTCGTGCCCAAAAACAGCCCAAACCGCAACTTAAAATCTGGGCCCAGGCCGCACTCGGCCGAGTGGAATATGTGACCCGGCCGAGTGGAAATTCCAGCACTGCAGCATCAACTTGCAGAAATTCCCCAGATTTCATCCGACCTCCGATTTGTGCGTTCTTGGCGGTGTTGGAACCTTCATGAAGTCTACTATCCATAAAAAATATGAGAAAAATAGTTTGGTTGCTAGAATGATAGAAGATTTCAAAAGAGTGGGAGGCTGTCTGAAAATCTGGGCGCTGCGTGTCCTCGGCATCACACAGCCGAGTTGACTTCTTTACTCGGTCGAGTGGGCTTCTCTACTCGGCCGAGTGATAGACCCTGTAAAATTCCAGTAAGTCAGGGGTCTTGGGGGGTCTGTCTTCGGAGGTGACTCGGCCGAGTGGCTTTACTCACTCGGCCGCGGGGCATTCGGTACTCGGCCGAGTCGGAACCCTCAATCGCCTGACGGATTCCAGTAAATCTGAGATTTTTGCTTGCCGTCGTTGTGATGCCACTCGGGTGAGTGGTGTCTCCGTGCTCGGCCGAGTGGGCTGGCGATGCTCGGCCGAGTGCACGCTGATACTCAATCTGCTGCGTGTCCGATCTGGTCGGCCGAGCGGGCGTCTTTGCTCGGCCGAGTGACTCCTTCACTCGGCCGAGCGGCATGCTAAAATGCCCAATCTTCTCCGTTTCTCTTCCTCGTCTCTCCTACGGAGTTCCTTCTTCTTCCACCTGTCTCCCATCTCCGAATAGCCCTCAAAAGAGCCTTGGGTGACGCTCCGGAGTGGGTGCAAGTCCCTTAAGCTCATTTTTGCTCCCGATCGCTCCATATTTCCTGAAATCCGACAAAAACAAGAAATAGTGAAAAGTAACGCAATATCGTCGAATAATCGTGAAAAGCGTGATATGGGTGATCGAAATGGCATGCAAATATGCAGAAAAAAGATGTAAAATATGGACCAATCAAAATCCCCCAAGCTTACCTCTTACTCGTCCTCGAGGTAGATAAGTAAAAAGACGAACTCGGGAGATGAAAAATAAGGGAAATGAAATAAAAGAATACGAAGTGGAAGGGGTCGCTAGATTATACTCTCAGATCTCAAGCCATAAGCTACACATCACGATGACTTGGAAAATACGAATCACATGCTATAAACGATTTCATATCTTACATAAACATAGTACTTGCAAGATTTTAAGAACAACAAAAGGGACTCTCTAAATTCATACAATCAATTCATATCCACATCACGCATTTCATAGAATTTAATATACAATTGTTGGCAATGTACTTTTCAATCAAGAGTTATAACTGAAGCATATAAGAATCACACCAAGCATGCAATAGAGAATGGAATAAATCATGACATTCACATATTTATATCAATTCATAAGAAATCTCCATAGCTAAAGTAATTTGCTAAGTTTCAGCATTATCAAACTTCCCCATTCGTGCACCTCTCCACTCTAATGTCGTACTCACTCATATGGTCAAACGAGTTCACCCCCCCAAGCTTAGCTTGAGGCATCGCATCTAAAGGAATATGATAGTGGAAAATGGGATTTTGGCCTTGGTTTTCCCAAGTGTTTTGTGGCTCCAATAATGAGATAGAGAAACATTTTTCTTTTTTCTCTTTTTGAACTTTTTGTTTCTCATTTTTCTTTTTGGATTTTTGTAGGAGCTATATGATTTGTATTTTTTGGCTTTTGGCTCCTTTTTGGCTTTTTGGACTTTTTGGAGCTAAATTTTTCTTTTGTAGGGATTTTTTTTTGTTTGGGAAATAGATGCGATATAAGTAGCTTTAGGAGGTGAACTCAATTGACATGTAGAGAATAAAAAGATATATGTGAAGAAGGAAATAATGTAACACTCGGTTCACTCTAAGATGTGCACAAACGGTTCAATAAAATAATACTTCAACTAAAACTCATATGTAAGCATGGATATTCTCAATCATCTCAATAAAAAGCGAAGTCAAGCGGTAAAGAGTACTTTCATATCAAGCATGCAACAGAAGG
Organism: Scilla litardierei; assembly: GCA_030789695.1. Lineage (NCBI taxonomy): Eukaryota > Viridiplantae > Streptophyta > Magnoliopsida > Asparagales > Asparagaceae > Scilla > Scilla litardierei. Next base: position 82,821 of record JAULAV010001158.1, read on the forward strand.
TGAATAAGATAATAAGGCAGATGCTTCCGTTATATAATTGATGCGTGAATCTTGGAGCACTTCCAACAAAAGCATACCAAACACTAATCCATACATTCAGCTTCAATTAATATCATGCATTCATATAGAGGAATCATCAAAAGAATATATAAGCAAGCACATGGATAGTAGGACTATGAAATACTCTAAGTAGCATGGCAAGGAATAATAAGTATCGTGATGGCTACTAAAGCAGTAAGAGATATCATCATAAGGAACAAATCTAGCAAAAGGAGGAAAAGAAAATAAAGATATAAAATAAAAGAGAGGAAAGAAAATAAAATCAAGCACACAACATGATGCATGAACACACATAAAAGGAAAATAAGATGGAAAAATCAGAAAGATGATGCAAAAATTTTGAAAAATTCTTAAAAAAAACCTAAAAATAAAGTAAAAATGCAACTAATGCATCTAAATTGCATGGAAATGCACTCCCCCAAGCTTAAACTTCACATTGTCCTCAATGTGATCATAGTGGAAGAATATGAAGAACAACGATAATAATAGGGGGGTGAATGAAAAATGATGAAATGAATGACATGAAATCCTAATGCAACTACATGCACATACAATGATGCATGAGAGCGCTTTCCCCCAAGCTTATACCAAACAATCCTATTCAAATGACTCGATCGATAAAATCACGATTTTGCTAAGCGTGATCAAGTCAAATAAATAAGAAAGTGAGGTTTCACTTGAACGAAATGCTCGATGGTGGTGAGCAAAAGGATGTGACACATCAAAATATGAAGAGGGGAATTAATATATATAATGGGTTTGTGGTGTAAATGATTATTGTGGCCGTCATATGAGGTGATATTTATTCAAGCAAATCTATACGATCCTCTCGCTGTCGAGAGGATTCGTGTTTATTTAAAGCATAAAAATTTCTACACTACTGGATTGATATCACCTATAGCAAAAGGCGGATCCAGTATCTTTGCTGGTGCAGGCAATTGCTCCAACTGCTCCTTCCGTGGCTCTGCGAGGCGCACATGTCCACGGACTCCGTCAGATTCCAGCAATGCGGCTCCCAACATCTCTCCAAGGACTCCACCTGTACCCTGCAAGAGATAAGCCGCATCAATCTGATGTGGATAATTCTTCCCCAAAATAAATGTATTCCAAAGAGGGTCATCAACATAAGTATTTAAAATTAAAAACGGTTGACAACACTTCCCTGGAAATAAATCTCAACTCTCGTGTACCACATCGATCAACTCCACATTGTTCGCCTCAGGTTGTTCAGGTAGCTCGGGCATATAAGCGTAGGTCTCATCTGGCAGCTCCTCATCATCGTCTGACTTATCCCATCGCACCTCCTGATCATAATGAATAGCATCCATGGGTGCTAACTCCTCGCTCTCCTCCTCGTATACGTCCCATCGTACCTCTTGATCGTATGTACATGAATCCTGTAAAAGGTGCAATGAGTCGTCAAAATCTGAATCATAGCAAGCATCATATACGGGAGGGGAATCAAATGTAAAGGGCGAGGGAGTAAAGAGATCCCCCTGAAGGGGAGCCATAAGCTCTGTGGGATTGTCCTCGGCGTCAGTGGAAGGGTGGTCCTCTGAGGGATGCTCAGCCTCTGTAGAAAGTAGAGGCGGCTGCGGTAGCTCGAAAGGAGGAGGGTAATGCTCGGGATCCTCATGAATGGATGTGTCCACGTCCCAATGCACGGCCTCCTCGGTGACAAGCTCTGGCTCCGCATGTGAGGCCTCCTCAAAAACAAGCTCTGGCTCATGTGGGTGGCAAGGGGGAGCGACGATGGCACAAGCTGACTCTCCCCCAAGCTGAACGTGGACATCCTCCTCAGGCTCCTCAGGTATAGAAGGCAATGTAAACGTCATCATCTCTTTTTCATGCCTTCTTCTTTGTTTCTGTCCTGGAGCTCGAGGCACCCGTTTGCATGGCTTGGCCTCCTCAAGAGTAGGTGCAGGTGGCTCTATGGGCTCATGTATCTTGACCGCGGTATAAAAGTGGGTCTTGTGCCCATCAACTAGATCATAGACTCCATCATCAATGGTACCTGTGGAAGAGATACAATGAGCAATGAAGTTTTGAAATTCAAACTCAAAAGGATCACCTGCCGTTATTGTCAATGGACCGGAATTTCGAACTATGTCGACAATGTTTCTCAATAGGTCCGTGTACGTGTCCTCCTTTGGCAACTCAGATGTCTCTATTTGTGGAGTGTTGATGGTATAAAGGTGGATATGATCACCTTCAAGTGAAGCATACACTCCATCTATGATAGTACCTGCACTAGAGACATTAGCCATAACAAAATCAATGAATACTTGGTCGTATGGTTTACTTACCGTAACGGTTAGTGAACCGGTAGATCGAGCATCATCTATCATTTGCTCCAAGGCTGCTGCCAACTGTAGATCACTGAACTTCCCCACTTGCATCCTCTTCAAAAACTCCTGTGAGGGTCCCTTTAGCCTTCTAGTGAAGATATCAAATAGCGTGGAGTCATTCCACTCATGGTCTGACTCCGTCTGGAACATTTCTAACATTCCTTCAAACCTAGACAAGGCTTCCCCAAAGGATTCTCCATCAGCCTGATAGAATGCAGCGAGATATATGTAGGATTGTATAGAGCCCGCTCGCATTTTCTTTGGAAGCACCATCGCTGCAACAACTGCACCTGATCAATCAAAGTAAACAACCTGGAAAAGACGTCAGTGGTACAAAGAGAGATAAAGATAATAATAGCAGGTGGTGGGAAAAAAATCTCTCTCAATGTTTTTTTATTATTTTTTTGATTTTTTTTAATGTAATCTAATCAACCTAATTGTGACAAATTGGCACCCAACGGGAAACACCTCCCCGGCAACGGCGCCAAAAACTACAATCGTTCTCCGGGACGTGTATCCGGGGCCGACCAAGTTTTTGGTCGTGCTCTTGGGTTGCATTTTGGAGCGATCAAGCAGTACAGCCCCAGAGGCCGGTGTATACCATGACAGCTGTTGAGACTGAAGGGCTGGATGGAGTTATTGCAGGTAACTCTTGATCCTAGTCTTTCATTTCATAGTTTAGATCTTATTATTTGTGTTGTTTGTTGACTTGTTTGTTAGAGTAGCTTGGTTTGACCGTAGTCGTTTATATCTTAGGCACCATTCTAGTGTCCTCCCACCCAGCCTTGGCTTTGTTCGACTCCGGTGCATCTATGTGCATCATATCCCGGAGGTTTGTAACAAAGCACTCCATTCCCACCCATACACTCCCTAAGTGTTGGGACATCACCACAGGGAACGAAGTGGTGATAGTGAACTTGGGATGTCGATCGATTTCTTTGGTGGTCAGTGGACACGATCTCTTTGCAGATTTCGTTGTCCACGACCTGCCACACTTTGATGTCATTCTTGGCATCGATTGGTTGGGAGATTTCCATGCCTCGATTGACTGTCACAGCAAGAGGGTGGTGTTCTGGATTCCAGGCCATCCGGAGTTCGAGTTCCGTAGCCGAGATGAGTCGCTTGGGCCCATCAGATTTTGGGCCAAGCCGGAGGTGCCGATTGTTACAGCCATGCAGATGGAGATGGAGATCGAACGACCAGCAATCGTCAGAGAATTCGACGACGTCTTTCCAAAGGATATCTCGGGTCTGCCACCTGACAGAGCTCTAGAATTTGGTATTGATCTTATGCCAGGAGCGCAGCCGATATCGAAGGCGTTGTACCATATGGCTCCTGCTGAGCTCGAGGAGCTGCAGAAGCAGTTAGATGAGTTGCTGCAGAAGGGTTTCATCCAGCCTAGTCTGTCACCATGGGGTGTACCAGTTTTGCTCGTGAAGAAGAAGGATGGGTCCCGCAGGATGTGCATGGACTATCGAGGATTGAATGCTGTCACGGTGAAGAATAAGTATCTGCTGCCACGCATCGACGATATATTTGATCAGCTTGGAGGTTCGAGAGTCTTCTCGAAGTTGGACTTGAGGAGTGGATACCATCAGTTGAAGGTGAAGAAGGATGATGTTCCGAAGACAGCTTTCCGGACGAAGTATGGACATTATGAGTTCGTGGTCATGCCGTTTGGCGTGACCAATGCTCCAGCTGTGTTCATGAATTTGATGAACTTGATTTTCTACGACTTCCTGGATAAGTTTGTCATTATCTTCATTGACGACATTCTTATTTATTCGAAGTCAGAGGAGGAGCACAGCTGTCATCTGAGGACAGTGCTGGAGACGTTGAGGCGACACAAGCTTTATGCCAAGTATAGCAAGTGCGAGTTCTGGCTGGACAAAGTGGCATTCCTGGGACACATGGTGTCCGGTGATGGCATATCTGTGGATCCGGAGAAGGTCAGAGCAGTCAGAGATTGGCCGACTCCGCAGTCAGCGTCAGACATCAGGAGCTTCCTTGGTTTAGCAGGCTATTATCGGCGATTCATCAAGGATTACTCGAGGATTGCAGAGCCGATGAAGAAGCTGACGAGGAAGGACGTGGAGTTTCTTTGGTCAGATGCTTGTGAGGAGGCCTTCAGTATCTTGAAGGCGAGATTGACCACGGCACCGGTGTTGGCAGTATCGGATCGAAGCGGAGGCTTCGAAATTTATTGTGATGCATCAGGGAAGGGCCTAGGATGCGTCTTGCATCAGCATGGCCACGTGGTCACGTACGCTTCTCGTCAGTTGAGGACCCATGAGAAGAATTACCCGACGCACGATCTGGAGTTGGCAGCAGCGATTTTTGCACTGAAGATTTGGAGGCACTTCTTGCTAGGTGAGAGTGTGAAGATTTTCACCGATCACAAGAGCTTGAAGTACATCTTTACACAGAAGGAGCTCAACATGCGTCAGAGGCGATGGTTAGAGCTCATGGCTGACTACGAGATTGATTTGTAGTATCACCCAGGGAAGGTGAACGTAGTGCCGGATGCCTTGAGTAGACTTCCTACTGCGATGATGCATACTGCCGACTGGAGGATTCAGCAGGAGCTGAGAGAGATGGATTTGGAGGTTGTCCTACCTGGTGTAGTTCGTTCATTTATGAATTTGCAGATTCAGTCCATGATCGTGGATCAGATCAAGGCAGCACAGGCAGGAGATCCGAAACTGCAGACGATCAGGAGGCAGGTTGAAGCTGGACTACAGATGGAGTTCGTGATTCATGAGGATGGTTCGCTGCGGTACGACAGTAGACTCTGTGTACCTGCAGGTGATGTTCGTGAGGAGCTGTTGAGCGAGGCTCATAGCTCGCCATATTCTATACATCCTGGAGGCACCAAGATGTATAAGGATCTCCGTCTGAATTATTGGTGGATCGGCATGAAGAGGAGTGTGGCACGGAGCATTGCCAAGGGTTTGATATGCCAACAGGTGAAGGCTGAGCACCATCGTGCTGCTGGGTTGCTGGAACCGCTTCCTATTCCGGAGTGGAAGTGGCAACATATTACGATGGAATTCGTGACTGGTTTACCTCGGACACCGAGGCAGAACGACGCAGTCTGGGTGATCGTAGATCGATTAACCAAGTCTACACACTTTATCCCATTCCGAGTGGGCCAGTCTACGGAAGCTTTGGCGAGGAAATATCTGGAGGTAAAATTTCGTTTCTACTTTTACTTCTATTTTGATTTCCTCTTTGAAATAGTCGTGATGTAGACTGTGTACGTGCAGGAGATTGTACGCTTACAGGGAGTCCCCTTGAGCATTGTGTCTGACCGAGACACGAGGTTCACATCTCAGTTCTGGAGAAGTCTGCAGGAGAATTTAGGTACGAGTCTGAGTTTCAGCACGGCATACCACCCGCAGACTGATGGCCAGTCCGAGAGGACTATTCAGATTCTGGAGGATATGCTGCGAGCTTGTACGCTTGATTTGAAGGGATCGTGGGAGGACCATCTTCACTTGGTGGAGTTTTCATATAACAACAGCTACCAGGTGAGCATTGGCATGGCGCCGTTTGCTGCCTTATATGGAAGGAAATGTCGATCGCCACTGTGCTGGGATGACATCGGAGATCGGGAGCTGTTGGGTCCAGAGATGATAGTGGAAGCTGTGGATGTCGTGAGGGACATCAGGGAGAAGCTCAGAGTTGCACAGGATCGCTTCAAGCATTGGGCAGATGCCAAGAGGAGACCCTTAGAGTTTCAGCCAGGAGATCACGTCTTCCTGAAAATTTCTTCGAACCGTGGGGTTATTCATTTTGGGAAGAAGGGAAAGCTGAGTCCGAGGTATATTGGACCATTTGATGTGCTAGAGCGTGTGGGAGCAGTGTCCTACAGCCTTGCTCTGCCACCGTCTTTGGAGGGAGTTCACGAGGTAATCCACGTATCACAGCTACGTCGGTACGTCAGTGATCCGTCACACACGGTTGATTTCTCAGAGATTACGGTTCGCCCGGACCTGACATATGACCAGCAGCCTGTGCAGATCTTGGACCGTCGACAGAAGCAATTGAGGAATAAGATAGTCGACCTGGTGAGACTGATGTGGCGTCACGGATCACCTGGAGAGTCCACCTGGGAGCGTGAGGATGATATGAGAGAGCGCTTCCCGCATCTTTTTCCCAGCGATGCTTGATGTTGATTTCGAGGACGAAATCATTTCTAAGTTGGGGAGGATGTAACGGTCAGTTTTCGATCATACTTTTTTTGTGCACGTGCTCTTGATCGTGCAAGTGTTTATTTTTAGACTCTATTTGATTTTGAACATTATTGTGTGATATGTCATTGTGATCGTCTCTGAGGGTATTAGATTGTGGAACTATTTTGGAACGACTTTTCTCGAGTCGTTCTTCCGCGATTCTATCTTATTTGATGTGAAGTCACGACTTTCTGTTTTGACACGAGACGTTTCTATTTTTAGTTTCGTCTCTCGACGTCGAAATTTAGATCCGTCTTCTTGGTTCTCTTTCTTTCGTCGTCCCGATCACCCCATAATTATTTTACAATTTTTAGGCTTAATTTGACCTATTTTCCATTTTTGAGCAAGTTATAAATAATTTTAAAACCTATTTTAATAAGTGTTTTAATTATAATAAAATTCCTATATTATAATAACGTACTAAATAATTTTCTGACCAAGTCTCAAAATTTTTGGCCACACACAACTTGCGTGAGGGAGAGGAGAGTGAATTTGTTTTATATTAATTATTTTAAATATTTTAATTACTTTTCTTAAAACCCTAGACCTAACCCTAGCTCTTTTCTATTTAAATAAACCCTAGGCTAGCTTATTTTCGCAGCCACACAAACCCTAGCCGTAAAAAACACTTCCCAACGTTCGTCGCAACGTTGCGACAGCCGCCCCCGTGCACGACCGACGGCCGCCCCCGTATTTCCCGTGCATGACCGGAGCCCGCTCCCGCATTGCCCGCTTGCAGCGCATCCGCTGCAAGCCCCTGCAGTCGCCCGCACCGACCGAGGCCATCTCTCGGTCTGACCGAGAGATTTCCCCGCACTGCCGCTTCGTCTACACCGCTGCACCGTCGCCCGCATCGCCAAGAGCCTGACCGACCCGCCCCGTCGGTCTGACCGAAGGCCCGCTCCGCTCGCCCGCACCATTGCAACGTTGCGACGTTGCAACGCTCACCCAAGCGCCCGACCGACCCGCCCCAAACGTCCGACCGAAGGATCTCTCCGCAACCGCCGTTGTGACCGATCCTGCTGTGCTACTCTCGCCGTCCGCAGTGTCTGACCGAGCCAAGCCCCCGCAGCGGCTAGTGTCCGACCGACGGCAGTTCATCGCAACTTTGATTCTCCCACACCAACTCCTGTGGTGGGCCCCCCAAGTCCTCCAGAGGTGTTGTGGGTCCCCCATTGACCCCTAGCACTGTTGTGGGCCCCACTTGGGTGTGTTACTTCGCGGATTTGCCGTCTACGACGTTACGACACGTCGTAGGCCTTTGTCGCAAGTTCCAGCTTTTGGGAAATCGTGCGTGGACCAGATTTGATGCTGAGGAGTTCTCCATTCAGACACGACTTCCATTCTACGCCAAACTCCAGTAAAGGTTGGTCCCCCGAACTCGTAGAAACCCCCACAATAGCTGATTGAACCCTAAACTAAAAATCGACAATTTGAACAAAAATTTATTTTCCCACACCAGTAAAACGTTGTACAAATCTAGAATCGATGAATGGACTTTGTTGACTGTGCACATAGGATTAGATCGTCGATTAGGCTGAAACATCGAAAAAGTGACTTTTGACGAATAGGATAGTCCCGATAACCTAGAAACGAACCCTAATAGGATTTGATGAAATTGAGACCTGACACTGTCGCCACGGCACTATTTCAGACGGACTTCCGCGGATGAGACGCTTGGACGAGACGCTTCGGGAGGACGACACAGTCGCCATCGCAGGAAAGTGTATCCCACTTGCACTTTTAGCCGTGCTTGGGCCTTAGTTGGTTAGAACTGATAACTGTGAACAAATAGAACCGGACGTGAAATGATAGCGTACGGGACGACTCCTGACGGCTCAGACTTGACGACGAAGTCTGAGCCTAACAACAATGACTTTTGATATCGTAGGGCTATCATGTGTGTGCGTGTGTGTGGACACCCTAGAATAACCCTTCCCGTCTTGTCACGTCCCGTCCCGTCTTGCACAGCCTGCGGGCAATAGGGCACTCTCCATGTGATCCCTTGTACTTATTCACAGCCTGCAGGCAATAGGGCACTCTCCAAGCTAGAGAGAGTGATCCCTTGTACTGATACACAGCCTGCAGGCAATAGGGCACTCGCCAAGCTAGAGTGAGTGATCCCTTGTACTGTTTGTCTTGTCTTGTCTTCCTCGGGGTTTGGGGTTGGGTTGAGCGTGCGCACGACAAGAGGGTCTGATCCCCCTATAACCGTAAGGCGTGAACCCTTTCGTGTCTCACTTGTCTTGTCTCGTCTTGTCCCGTCACGTCCCGACTTGTCATGACACATGTAGGTTAGTCCCGTAGTTGGTAGCATACGCTACGACTACTACTTGTTGCGCATTACTTTCCTGCTGCATTACTTCTTTTTGTTAATCAATTATAACCCCAGCATGCTAATCAACCAGTAATTCGTTGTCTAAAAGTTGATACACTTGTAGTTTGGTCTAACCCTTTTTGTAGACCTTACCTGATGTACAGTTCCTTCTTTTGGTGCTATACGTCAGGTGTTGAGCCAGAGTACGTCGACGAGACGGAGTTGCCAGCAGACGGAGAGCAGGAGGACGTTGATCCGGAGTACGATCCAGAGGAGGACCAGAGTTAGAGGCCTCTAGTTGCTGATCCAGAGTTCTGTTCAAGTTTAGATTGGGTGTGTAGCACCTGTTGTTTTTCTTGTCTAGGTTGGGTGCTTGCACCGGTAGTTCTCTTTTCTGTAGTTGTAGCCCTTCGGGCGTTTTTAGACTTTCAGTACTTTGGATAATTATGTTTGGAATAAAATGATATGCTCTTTCCTTTCAGTACTTTTATTGTTCCGTACTAACTTACAGGGACCTGTTCCTTCGTTTTGGAATACCACGGACGCTTATTGGGTCAGGGCTCTCAGCCCCGGCCTAAGCGGGCCTTAGTCACACTTCGCCTCCGTCCTTTTTGGGAAGCGGGGCGTGACAGAATCAGATCGTATTAAATTAAATACTAATTCTAATAAAATCCTAACCAAATATTTTAAAACAAACGAATCTGTTAATTTTTTAAAAAGAAAACTTCTTCGTTTCTTTTCTTTCCGCTGTGTAACTAAACCCATCCCATGTGCCCTTATCTCCTCCCATGCACGTCGACTTCCATGATCTCGCAACTGCTCATGCCCTTGCACATCGCTCTCCTCCCCTACCTCTACTACATCTACTAATTCTTCTTCTTAAAGCCTCGGTCGCCCCGCACCTCCGTTCACCTCCTCGCAGTAGCACGCCTCCGTTCGAAGCCCGCATCGCACAGCCCCCAGACCTGCTCCTTCGACCTCCACGAATGTCCAGCTCCGCCACTCTTCCACCTGCAACGCCCAGCAACCCCATGTCTCCACAAACCCATCGTCGCCAACCACCCGCTACCAAGCCCCGACATCCCCTCCATTCACCCCCCCGATGCATCTCCTCGCCCCCTTGCCCGCAACCCAAGCTCACTCATCCACCGACAGACTTCCTCCTCCACCGCTGTAGACCGCCAGCACCCACCTCCCTCCACTCGACAACCCAAGCCTCCTCCTCCACACGGCCATCTCCGACGACCCCCGAACCACCCTCCAACCTCCACGCCACCAGTACCCCTCTCCGACCCAAGGTGCCACCCCGCAGTGTCCTTCACCACCCTCTGATTAAACCTCTGACCGCAGCCCTTCACCTCCTCCGCTCGACACCAAACCTCACCTCACCTCGCAACACCGACAGCCTGAACCTCGCCTCCCCAACCTCCGGTCACTACGTGCGCCTCCAGCCCTCTCCAAATCCACCGCTCTCCGGTGCCTCAAGTCCCCAACAACCACCGTACCAAACACTCTCCACAAGTGCACCTCCACGCGCTGCTCCTCGTGCCACCTCGCCACCGGCCTCCGCTGCCGCGTCTCCTGCATGCACACGTAAGTAATAAGTTAGGTTACACTCTATTAGTATACTTCATATTAATTAGTATGTTAATATATATAAGTGTGTATATATATATCTGTATTATTGTAGTATATTAGTTTCAGTAAATATAAAGTTAGTATGTATTATATCATACTGTTAGTTAGTGTTGTATAATAACTAATGCTTGCATGCTGTTAATAAATTTAGTTAGTTATGTTAGTAAGTTATATAAGCGATGTAAGTTACTTTTAATTTTAAAATAGTAATATATATAAATTAGTGTGTAGGGTTAATACTTCACGTAATGAGTTAGCAGTAACTTTATTCATTAATTTCATAACCTTAGTTCTATAAAGTTGGTCTAATATCAGTGTATAATTTTGTATCAATTAATTATTTATAAGATATAGACAAGCCCTAAATAACAGTTTAATAAATGTTATTATGGATTTTATTAACAGTAAACTAATATGTATATATAATACTGTTAGTATTATAACACGATATGTGTTAAAACTATTAATATGTTAAGTGTTTCATGGCTTTTAACTTAATATTGAAATCTATCGACGTAGAAACTGTCACACCCTTTCTACAATCTCAACGATCCCAAAATCACCGGAAACAGGCAAGTGTGTGAATTTATTAAAGTTTACGTATTTAATTATATTACCATGTTGATCTGAATTATGGAAATTGAGACACGAAATGACATTAACGAATATTGCCATGATAACCTACACTCATTATGTCAAACACATGTTTATTAATTAATCACCTAATTTCCTTGCCTTGAAATGTCTTAAATGTCATAAACTATTAATATGGTGTCATGTTCCACACCATGCATGTACACGTTGTTATAATTGAACCTGATGATGGATTAAAATTGCATAGCATCATGGACATTGATGAAACACTTGGAAGAACTTGATCTCATGAACTTGATTAGGCTGGCTCATGTTCCAGCACAATATTCGTGAACTTGCACCCTCGATGAAGAAATCTTGAATTCGTGAACTCGTGAATTTGATTAGTCTGGCTCGTGTTCCAGCACATCATTTGGGTAGGGTTAGGGTTGAGCGGCCACTAAGCGTGCGTGAAAGGGTCCCCTTTAAGAGTACCATCTATACTGTGGATGTCGTCAATCACGATTATACCCCCGTAAGAAGGATCGATTCACTCACCATGACTTAAAGGCGTGAACCCTAGGCATGATAGAAAACATATGCATGGAACTTGAATTGATTGTTGTTCTCCACTTACACACTAGAATTTCCATGTTTATAACTGCTTTACTTTAATATCTTTAAAACTGCCATGCTCATAATTGCTTCATTTTAATTCTTTAGAAATGACATGTTCATAACTATGCTGCTAATTAAATGTATAACTGTGACATTAGAACTGCTAACCTCCTTTAATATGTTTTAATATTTCGTACACCAAGCCTTGGGCCAACTCACCTCTACCTTGCCCAGACCCTTGCTGACATACATTCATGTGTTTGGAATGTATGTCAGATCACGAGACAGAGTACCAGGACCAGGAGTTGTTTGAGACGGCTGACCTAGTGAGCCAGGAGTTTGTTGATCAGGATTCGCTCCTTGCGGAGTACTAGAGACTGTTCTGTTGCTGCTTTAGATTTGTTTTAGCACTTTGTAGTAGGGTATGTTCCGTGTTGTAGTTGTTTTGGCCATGTTGAGGCCTTTTGCTTTTATTTCATGTACAAACTTCTAGATGTGGCTTTTGAATGAATGAATATTCTATTGTTCTAAAATGCATGCAAGAACCATACGATGTTCTTGTCACAGAAGCTTAGTGAACTTGAGCTTCACCGCTCCTGTTCATGCGGACCTTCGTAACGTTCTCGCTTCCATCGCCTTTGGGAAGCGGGGCGTTACACACACCTAAGACGGTGTAATGCCCTACTAAGCTACTGCAAAAGTACTAGAGGTGGCGTGAATAGTACTTTAAAATAATTAAGAGGATAATTCCTAATTATCTTGCAAACTCTACCAATTAATGCGGAAATGCGGAAATGTAAATAATGACAACAAAGAAACAATCACAAACACACGATGTTAATGGGTTCGGATCCACCCAAATCTCCCAGACTTGTTCCCGATGATCCTACATCCCAACCACCCGGATCCCCTCCGGATACTTGAGTTAGAAAACCTAACTCAAGATTTCCACTATGAAATACTTATGAAAAACCTTCACAAGTCAAATCATATACAAAGGAAATTTCTGACTCCCACAACCCGGGATCACAAACAAACTCTCACAACCGAGAGTGAAACACTTACAATATCGAAAGTAAATGAAATAGAAATGCTTACCACAAAATACCTATGCCTTGAGTAAACTTACGAATTAGGGCAAAGATGATTTTGGGAAAGATGAAGAGACACCAAACCCTAGCTCCAAGATGTAGATCAGCTATGGAGAGCTATGAGGTTGTTGGTGACCTAGGATCAAGCACTTGGCTTGGAAAGCTCATAATCAATGAATCTGTCTTTTGAAATAAGAGTGAGGAAGAGATTCTTGAAAGGAAATGAATGAGCTTTAATGAGATAGAGGAAAGAGAGAGAGAAAAACGTTTCAATTAAAGCTCCAACAGCTCTATTATGAACCAAACTAGTCGGTCAAAGAACAACCACTGACCGACTAGTTCATCAACTAGTCGGTCGGTCAAACAGCTTGAACCGACTAAGTGGTGAACAGTGAATAGGTCGAAGTTCAGACTAACAGAACTAGTCGGTCAAAGAACACTTGATAACCGACTAGTTTCACAACTAGTCGGTTGATCGCTCCGAAATGTAACCCAAAAGTGCGACCGTGTAGTTTTACCGCAAGCGCACGGTGTAGCGGCGAGCGGGTTATCGAACACAGGGAGGACGAATGAAAGTGGTTGCTCCAATCAACCTGGCTATTTAAGAACAGAAAAGAGAGAATTTGCCTTTGGCGATCCTGTCACAATCGTCAGACAAAGTACGAAGATATCAAATCAAATAAAGAACGTCTAGGGAATGGGGAATCCCCGCTACTCACCGTATCTCATCAATGTGGTTCATTGGTATCAAAATTACTAGAATAAAATTTTGGATGAACTAGTTGCAACTGAATGTAATACCTAGCTCACGCTCTCGCACTGTTGCCAGTCTATAGCTACCCTAGGTTCGGGTCCAATCTCTTGCAAACCCTAGCCTAGGCAAGCTAGCATTAGGATCAACATCATCGTTCAATCGCTCCACGAGCCCACTCTCGTGCAAACTCGGGCCACGACCTAGGTTGGGATAGTTCCTACCCGTCCAATCTCTTGCAAACTGGTATCGGCACGGAATTGCAACCGGAAACCCTAGTATCGGTCCAATCTCTTGCAAACCGATATTACGGAAATTCGATTCCAACCCAATTCGGATTTCTAGGGTTTCCTACCGAATTGGGATCCAATCTCTTGCAAATCCCAATCGGTATGAATACCTAGCCATCCGTAGTAAATCGATCCCAATCTAACCCTAATAGCAATTCTAGCAATATTTCTACCAATTCATCACAAATCCGAAATTGGGCTCGTAGGGTTCATCCCCACGCCCCAAGACGTGGAGACTACTCACAATGCATAGCACAAACACAAAAATAATCAATGAAACTAACAAGAGAATTCATCACAATATTGAGATAAGCAATAAAAATAGTATTTTTAGAGGAGAGAGAGGCAAACCAATGGAGTTCTTCAAATAATCCAACAAAAATCAACTTTTGTCTCCTCTCCAATCACAAGAATAAAGCTAAAAAGTTAATCTAAAAAGCTGCAAAAATCTAAGAGAAAAGCTCTCTAACCTAGGGTAAAAATAGGGGTTAAATACCCCCCAAAATCGTCCAAAAAACTGTGACCAAAATGCCCCTGCGCAGCCTGAAATCCATAATTTTCGCTACAGGCAGCGCGTCGCACTCGGCCGAGTGACAAAAGTCGCTCGGCCGAGTGAGAAACCCTGTAAATTTCCAGTAAGTCTGGGTCTTTGGGGGTCTTCACTTCGGGAGTCGCTCGGCCAAGTGAGTTGTCGTCACTCGGCCGATGGCTTCTTAGTACTCGGGCGGTCGACATTTGCCACTCGGCCGAGTGGGTCTTCTGAAGCTCAGGCAGACGAAAAAACAGTAAGTTGGCGATTTTTGAATGGCTTCGTCTGAGCGCCACTCGGGCGGACGGGGTCTCGTCACTCGGCCGATGTGGCTTCCGTCGCTCGGCCGAGTGCACACATGAAGCGTGTTCGATCAGGTCGGCCGAGCGGTGTCTCGCTGGTCGGCCGAGTGACTCCTTCACTCGGCCGAGTGGGACACCAAAAATGCCCAAACAGCTTGTTTTGGCCTCCTCGTCGCTCCTGCGACGTTCTTTCTTCTTCCGCTCCTCTCCAATGGCAAAATACCCCCCGGGGAGGACATCGGTGACACTCTGGAGTAGGCGCATCTCGAGATCACTCCAAATCGCTCCAAATCACCTGAAATGCGACAAAAACAACAAATCGTGAAAAGCATCGCAATATCGTCGATATATCGTGAAAAACATGATTTGAGCGATCTAAATGGCATGCAAACATGCGGGAAAAAAGTGTAAAATAAGGAGTGATCAAAATCCCCCAAGCTTACCTCTTACTCGTCCTCGAGGAAGATAAGTAAAAGGCGAACCCGGTGGATTCGGAAAACGAAAACGGCGAAAAAACGAAAAAAAATAAAAAACGAAGAAAAACGAAAAACGAAATAAAAACAAAGGAGAAAGAAGGAAGCGAAGAGGGAAGCTGCTAGATCATTTTCTCAGGTCGTGGGTTTTTCTTACTCTTATAGCATGCACCGAATGAAAAACACATGTCAAAGAATTTTATTTCGATATCATAGTATAATAGTGCAAATAGAAATAGAAAACCCACGAACAACGATATAATCATGAAAAACGGAATAACTTTAGAATTAACATCGTCTGAATCATTTAAAGCGGTATACAAATCGCAGATCACACACTTTTCAATTGGATGCTTTCTATAAGGAGTATAAGAGTATCACGCAATGGAATAGAAAGAATAGATAAGCATGGATTTCATGAAATGAGTGCTAGGCATAGATTTCTGGAC
This sequence comes from Scilla litardierei, assembly GCA_030789695.1. Lineage (NCBI taxonomy): Eukaryota > Viridiplantae > Streptophyta > Magnoliopsida > Asparagales > Asparagaceae > Scilla > Scilla litardierei. The sequence goes on from JAULAV010001158.1 coordinate 98,495, forward strand.
TTCGTAAAGCTAAAAATAATCTCACCGAGTATAGAATATTACTTAGCCTAGGTTGTCGTGCAACGTCAAGTAGTCACTCTCTCACACATCATTGCATTCCCTCCCCCAAGCTTATCTATAAGCGTGGTGGCATAAAAAAATATTTACATCCCCATCTTTATAAAGCTCCAAAAGTAATGAAAATAAATACGAAAAGAGAGAAGAAAGAGAGAACATGAGATGGGATCTTTTATTGAGGTTTTTTCCTCTTTTCTTTTTCTCTTTTTTTTTCAAATAACACATATACACAATGATCCCAACTCAGAGAGAAGTAAGAACATACAAGAAATTTTTTTTTTCTTTTTCTTTCTTTGGTTTTGGGAAATTTGGAGCTAGGAATTAATAGCGGGGGAAATGCCATATAATAGAATCGCTAATGGGAGATTCACCAATGATTTTAAAATAGAGAAATGATGTTCAAGATTTGTGGAGAAAGAAATAAATATATCTCTCGGTTCACTCTATAAGACGTGCACGACAACTTCAGCAGGGTAATCTAATCTACTCAGTTTCGATCACAAAAAAGCTAAGCTAATCCAGATTTATCATAGCTAACATCATTCAATCATCCTGAAGTGAAATGTACAAATCATGCATATAGAAGTGATATAAGAAAAGAAATCGGTACTCCAGATATAAGCATTCAATGCGTGAATCTTGGTGTGTTTTCTGCGATAGCATACATATGAATATTCAGACTCAGCTAATAATAAAATTTCATCCATTTTCATGTGGAAAAATGTGTGGGTTACTATGTCTAAATGCAAGGCAAATCACAGCATATGATATCAGAAATAAAGTCTAAGATATGACAAATATAGCATGCAAATAGAGTAAGCTAACTCCACGTCATCATCATCACAGAAAAGTCATCTCTAGCATGAGATGAAAAAGAAATAAAGATAAAGGGGAAAATAAAACTATTTACAATGCGGCACACAGAAAAATAAGAAAAACATGATGCATGGTAAAATAAAAGAAAAAATGATGAAAATAAGTGTAAAAGCGGAAAATGGCGTGAAAAAACTAAAAATAAAGGTGGTAAATCAAAAAGAACGTGAGAACTCACACCCCCAAGATAAATGGCACAGTGTCCTCAATGTGCAAAGTGTGGCACACCGAGAGACAAGTAATGTGAGGGGTAAGTGAGGATGCATGCATGAGGAAAAATAATAGAAAATAAAAGAAACGTAAAATATGATGCGGACAGGATGCATGCAAATAAAGGAGTGATACAGATATAAAGGTGTGGCACCAAAAACTCTCCCTCTCTCACAAAAAAGATATATGAAGATATATATAGAAAAGGTGTACCCAAAAACAGTGAGGGGAGGGGGGGTGGGCAAAATGCATCAGGACCCAGCAGAGACAGGCAGCACAACGGCAAAAAGAATCGACGGCATCAAGAGTGCCTAAGAAGGTGGGGCTGCGCCGTCTCCGTCCTGAGGCGGAGGAGGTGGTGGTGGTGCAGGCTGCTGAGCGGGTGTGGGTGTGGGTGTGGAAGTGGAAGCAGGCTGAGTGTGTGTAGGAGTGGGGGTGGTGACCTGCTGGGTGGGTGGGGTGTGGTGGAGAAGCTACAGGACCTGGGTAAGGCAGTAGTGAATATGCGGGAGCAGGTCGAAGCGGCCAGCCATCGCAGTGACGGTGGCGGACAGGGTCCGAAGGACGCCTCTGAGGCCACTCACCGCCCCCTCGAGAGCACGAATGCTCTGAAGTACAGTGTCGGGGGAGGTGGTGCAGAGGGATGCACCGGTCTGGGCTGTGCAGGTCGGGGCTGGCGTACTCTGGTGGCGTAGGTGACGGGCTCAGCAGGCAGGGGAACGAAAGGTGCAGCGCTTGCAAATGTGGGCCTGGCCTTAGTGCGAGGCCGGGGCACCGGCTGGTGATAAGTGGAGGCAGCAGCAACGAAAGAAGAATACAAAAGTGTCAACGAGGCGGCCAGAGAGGTCGGTGACACAGAAGTGTGGACAGACGCCACGACACTCTCAGAGAATACTGCAGCGGTGGAGACAGAGGTGGAGACTACGGTCTCTACGACAGTGGCAAAAGAGGGCTCTCCGCACTCAACTATAGTCGGTGGGTGCTCGTGTGGGGCAGAGGAAACGGGCTCGGCAGACAGAGGGCCAGTGGTGGTGGTGGCAGGCGTGGAAGCAGTGGAGGTGGGCTCAGCTAGGGTACTCCCGACACCGACAGCAGTGTGGACAGAGGTGTCGGGAGCAGCAGAAATATCAGGGATAGGCTGAGGAGCCACGGGGTCAACAGGGGCAGCAGGCTCAGCAGGTGCAATAGGGTCTGCGGGGGCAGCGTGGGCAGCGTGAGCCTGCTCGGCCTTCTCGGCCTAGAGCACGTATGCGGTTGGGATTAGAACATCCATCACAGGGAGCCAGTCCACCTGGGCCGGTGCAATCTGAGTCCGAGCTGGGCTCGGAAGAATCATGTAATCGGCACCGTAAGGGCCGTGCAGCCAGACCCAGTGTCGCTCACCGTGCGGACGCAGCATATTCATCCGGGCCATAACATCTATGGACAGTGAAGTGGGGCCCGGTGCTCGTCGCAGGTCATCTGGAAAATCCTCGCCGGTCATAAGGGCGAGCAAGGTGATCAGGCCGCCGCAGCATATCGGTGAGCGAGCGCCCACCGATACGATGATGCGGTCTAAAAACCAAGCCGCGACATCAATCACGACGGTGGGGACCAACTCATCGCCCTCCCTAGATAGAGCTCTGGGCCGTGTCATCGCGTAGAGCATATAGAGCTCCGGCGTGGACATCGTACCCGGCTCATATCTCGCCAAAAAGGTCGTCGCCATAAGGCGCTGAGCTATACTAAGGCAGGGATGGACAACGGCCGAGGCCTTGGCCCTACTAGGGTCAAAGGCAGCATGAAGACCCGTAATCCGGGCCCAGAAGGCGCCGGCGTCGAAGGAAGGTGGGGGGATATGGGTGGGGGCGTAACCTCGGTCGGCCCCGGGGACATCGGGCCCCGAGAAGAAAGCTCTCATCATACCGAGAGTGACCTGGCACTCTCGGTCCATGAACCGAAACGATCATCTCTCGTCGGTCCAGGCGATCGAACTAAGAACCTCAAGTGTCGGACGGATAAACGTGTCCGCCGACACCTGGAAGAAATCTCGCCAGCCCACGTTGTCGTACAACGTGAGCATCCCCTCGAGTACCCCCAGGCGTCCTAGGTCTGCAAGGTGTGCGAACCTGGAGGGTACGATCGAGCACTGGGAGATACGCTCGAAAGCGACGCGGTGTGCGTCGTTCCGGAACGTGATCCCCAGCGGCCCGATAAGTGGAGCCGGAGGTGGTGGCTGTGGAGTGGTAGGGAGTGGCTGTGCGGGGTGTATGGGCTGTGCGGGCTCTGCAGGCTGTGCGGGGTGTGTGGGGCCTGCAGGCCGTGCTGGGTGAACGGGGTATGGTGGAGAAGGCGGAGGAGAGTCTCCCACCTCGTGGGAGGGGCCGGCATCATCCTACCGCTTCCGCTTGGCGGAAGCTCTCGTCGACCGCGGCTGTGTCCGGGGCGGCATATGGGCCCCGAGCGCTCACCAAAAAGCGTGAAAAGTGCGGCGTGCGTAAAATGAAGGAAAGAGTATACCATGACACGCCGCGAGTGCAAAGCTATGGAAGCGTGCGAAGACGACGCCTCCACGTAGCCCAAATCAGTCCCTGGAAGCTCCCCTGGGCTCCCCTAAGCTCCCAAAAATAAACTGCGCATGAAACGGAGATATCAGCGAGTAATATTCAAAACGTATGGAGCATTAGGGGTATAATAGATAGAATTAGAAATTAATTTGGGTTAGGGGTTCGTTTAACACATGGATCATCAAAAAATACACAAAAGAGGAGAAATAGGCTAAAATCGGCGATACCTGAGGTGGCCGGAGGCGTGGCCGCCGGCGGCGACTCGGGCGAAGAGCGGCGGCGGCTCGGCCGGCGAAGGGTGGCCGAGCGGCGGCGGCGGATGAGCGATCGGGCGAGTGGGGGAGGGGTTCAGGCGCTGGGAATGCGAAGGGTCGGGCCGTTGCGATTTGTTTCGTTTCGAAAAACGAGCCCGACCCTCGCCCCTTTTATAGCAAAAGTTACGACTCGGCCGAGTGACTAGGTCGCTCGGCTGAGTAACTCAACGGAAAAATTCCTCCCCGCTTACGCTTTGGCCGAGTGACCTTGCCACCCTCGGCCGAGTGGAGTAAGTCCGTTCGGCCGAGTGGCTCAAGCTACTCGGCAAGACTCGCCCTAGGAGCGTATCAGTTTTACTCGGCCGAGTGAATATATATACTCGGCCGAGTAGCAGTTATACTGAAATCAGGAAAATAAACAGAGAGTTGGGTACAGCAGACTTCCCTCGTTCGTGAGCGGCTCGGCCGGACGAACTTGTGTGCTCGGCCGAGTGACTAGTATACTCGGCCGAGTGAGCCTTGTTTTCTGCTGTTTGTCTTCGTTTGGGCTCTAAACTCCATTTTTCTTCCTCCAGTCGATTTCATCTTCCTCCTAAGCGTCAAGCGCCTTCCTGGGGCGCTCCTCGTCGCCTTTTGCATCCTCCTAATGATGGGTACCTCGTTCTCCTCTCCTGTCAGGAAAAATAGGACCCGTTTTCTCCGCTCCTCGTCGCCTTTTGCATCCTCCTAATGATGCGAACGACTCAAAACACTAAAAATTTCTAAAACAAAAATAAAAGAAAAGTGAAAATAAAGCAATAACCGTCGGGTTGCCTCCCGACAAGTGCTCGTTTAAGGTCGTGAGCTCGACCCCCTATGATTTTCAATTAATGCGGGATGTTTGGTGCATATGAGATGCACCCGTCAAACTTTCCGGGGAGAACGCTTGGATTCGGAAGTTGCAGCGGCGTGTTCTCCCTCGGTGGTCTCCCGTCTCGAATAGTGTTGGGGGGAGGCTCCCCCAAGCTAGCATTTTCTCCGGTCCTTGGTTTCACCGGTGACGCCGATTTCCGTATCGGCGGAGCTTTCTTCGGAGACTTCAATTTCGAGAGCTTGCAGAGCTCTCGAATCCTTGCGACATCAGCGTCGCCTTCATCAATTTCAGCGGAGAAGTCGGGGGAATCATTTTTCTTCTCATCTTGGCCTAAATCTGGGCCTTCCTCGAAATCCTCCTTGAATAGAGCGCCGATCGAATGGGGGATCGCCTCCTCAATTACCTCGTCAAGGAGGTCCATGTTGTCAAGCTCCTCGTTGTAAGACATGTGTTTCATTGCCTTAGGAATATGAAGCTCCACCTCGATGTTGCCGACGTTCAATGTTAGGGTATCTTCTCGCACGTCGACAATGACACCGGCTGTGGCGAGGAACGGGCGTCCAAGTATCAATGACGTATCTCCATCCTCCTTCACGTCCATGATCACGAAGTCACATGGCAAACATATGCCCCCCGGGACTTGTAGCGGGATGTCCTCTGCGATCCCTACCGGCCTTGTGATCCGTCCATCGGCTAGTTGTATACGCATGTCGGTGGGCTTCAATTTCGTCCCGGTGTTTAGCCTTAGGAACATGGAGAGATGCATGAGTCTTACACTAGCCCCTAAATCTACCAACGCCTTTTATAGAGGGACGCCGACCAAAGTGCAAGGAATTCAAAAACTCCCCGGGTCTTTGAATTTAGCCGGCTCCTTCTCTCTCTTAGTGAACCAAGAGCCATCCTCGGCGAGCATAATCTTTTTCTTCCTCTTTCCCCCCGAAATCAAATCCTTTAAAAATTTAGCATATGTGGGGATTTCCACGATGGCGTCGAGGAAAGGAATGTTGAGGCTAACCCCTCTCAGATACTCGAGAAACTTTGCTAGCCTTTTCTCCATTTTTTCTCTAGCAAGCCTCTGGGGGAATGGAACCGGTGGCATGAAGCGCCTCTCCTCAATCAATTGCTCCGCTCTAGATTTCTCCTTTTCTTGCGGCTCTTTCTCCCTCTCAACTTCAACTACCGGCTCAATTGGCTCTACATTCTCCTCCACGGGCTCCTCGGTAGGAATCATGGCGGGGGTGGTATCCTTCCCACCTCTAGTTGTAACGGCAACCACGGCATTGATGTGGCCGGTGTTGCCCCGTGGGTTTTGCTCGGGTTTGGCCGGCAATTGTTGAGTATTCCGATTGAGCAACGCCAATTGCTCCGATATTTGTGCCACAACGGTTGTAAGGGAGTCTTGGCCCACCTTCAAGGAAGCATTGACCTTCTTTTGCTCGACCATAAACTCCTCCACTCTAGCTTCGAAGTCGGATCGTTGTTGAGCTTGTGGAGGGTTTTGATTTCTCCACCCTTGATTGTATCCGGGCGGCCTATAAGGTGGAACTTGTTGCTTCGGTTGGAAATTTTGTTGTGGAGGCCCCCTCGGCGGATAGTGTTGTTGTTGGGGTGGTGGTGGTGGTCGAGCTTGTTGAGGTGGTTGTTGCGGCGGGTTCAAAGCTCCTTCATTATTGGCATAAAAGAAACCGGGATGATTTCTTGTGGCTGGATTGGCCCAATATCCTTGGTTCCCCGAGACATATTGAACTTGATCCAAGGATTCCTCTCCTTGCTCTCCTCCCAAATACATAGCTTGAGATTGGTCTTGCAAATCACACATTTGGTTCGTTGGTGCGGAGGTGGAAGGGTTTCCTTGGGGCTCCGTGATAAACTTCTCCAGTCTCTCCACTACCTTGTGGAGAGAATCAAACTTGCTTGTAAGCTCCGCTACTGCCTTCGCCTCGTAGATGCTAGTTGGCTTCAAGGAGGACGTAGAGTGTCCTCGCTCATCGCCCCATTAATGATTGTTTGAGGCCATCTCCTCAATTAGGGCCGTAGCTTCTTCGGGAGTCTTTGATAAGATAGCACCATTTGCCGCGGCATCAATAATTTGCTTGGTCCCCGGTTGGAGACCATTGTAGAAGCGATGAACTAGCTCCCAATCTTCAATGCTATGGTGCGGGCATTGATGCTACAGATCTTTGAAACGCTCCCAAGCCTCATAGAGCGTCTCTTGGGGTCCTTGCTTGAAGGACATAAGAGCGCTCCGAATCTTCACCGTCTTGGAGGGCGGATAGAACTTGTCAATGAATGCACTCGCCAATTCGTCCCATGTGGTAAAGACTCCCTCAGCTTGCGTCCTCAACCAATAAAGAGCCTTGTCCTTTAGTGTGAAGGGGAAGAGACGCAGTCTGATGGCATCGATGGAGACCCCCGTCATCTGAAATGTGGCGCACTTCGACAAAAATAGCTGGATGTGGTAGTGGGGAATTTCATGGGCATTCCCATGAAATGGATCCTGCTGCATCAGAACCACTAGTCCAGTCTTCAGCTCAAAGTTCTTGTCAGCCGCCAACTCCGGCATGGCAATGGATGAGGTCGTAGGAGAGGTCTTAGGCCGAAGCCTATCTCGAATAGAAATAATCCTCGCCATTCTTGCCGCTAATTGTTCCGCAGTTTCCGGGTTGGTCATAAACCTCCCTTCCGGATCTTGTCTTCTCTCCGCTCTGATTCTCCGCGCAGTACGCTCAATCTCGGGATCAAATAATATAGCTTCAGGGTCCGCCGTTGATCTCGTGTTCATGCACGGGAAAACAAAGTTTCAAAGAAGTGATTAGCACAATGGAAGGTTTAGGTAAAAAATAATGAAATAAAAACAAAAAGAAAGAAATAGCTAGGGTGGTAAGATCAAACGCAATCGCCTCCCCGGCAACGGCGCCAAAAACTTGATCGCTCCGGAATGTAACCCAAAAGTGCGACCGTGTAGTTTTACCGCAAGCGCACGGTGTAGCGGCGAGCGGGTTATCGAACACAGGGAGGACAAATGAAAGTGCTTGCTCCAATCAACCTGGCTATTTAAGAACAGAAAAGAGAGAATTTGCCTTTGGCGATCCTGTCACAATCGTCAGACAAAGTACGAAGATATCAAATCAAATAAAGAACGTCTAGTGAATGGGGAATCTCCGCTACTCACCGTATCTCGTCAATGTGGTTCATTGGTATCAAAATTGCTAGAATAAAATTTTGGATGAACTAGTTGCAACTGAATGTAATACCTAGCTCACGCTCTCGCGCTGTTGCCGGTCTATAGCTACCCTAGGTTCGGGTCCAATCTCTTGCAAACCCTAGCCTAGGCAAGCTAGCATTAGGATCAACATCATCGTTCAATCACGCCCCGAGCTCACTCTCGTGCAAACTCGGGCCACGACCTAGGTTGGGATAGTTCCTACCCGTCCAATCTCTTGCAAACTGGTATCGGCACGGAATTGCAACCGGAAACCCTAGTATCGGTCCAATCTCTTGCAAACCGATATTACGGAAATTCGATTCCAACCCAATTCGGATTTCTAGGGTTTCCTACCGAATTGGGATCCAATCTCTTGCAAATCCCAATCGGTATGAATACCTAGCCATCCGTAGTAAATCGATCCCAATCTAACCCTAATAGCAATTCTAGCAATATTTCTACCAATTCATCACAAATCCGAAATTGGGCTCGTAGGGTTCATCCCCATGCCCCAAGACGTGGAGACTACTCACAATGCATAGCACAAACACAAAAATAATCAATGAAACTAACAAGAGAATTCATTACAATATTGAGATAAGCAATAAAAATAGTATTTTTAGAGGAGAGAGAGGCAAACCAATGGAGTTCTTCAAATAATCCAACAAAAATCAACTTTTGTCTCCTCTCCAATCACAAGAATAAAGCTAAAAAGTTAATCTAAAAAGCTGCAAAAATCTAAGAGAAAAGCTCTCTAACCTAGGGTAAAAACAGGGGTTAAATACCCCCCAAAATCGTCCAAAAACTGTGACCAAAATGCCCCTGCGCAGCCTGAAATCCGCAATTTTCGCTACAGGCAGCGCGTCGCACTCGGTCGAGTGACAAAAGTCGCTCGGCCGAGTGAGAAACCCTGTAAATTTCCAGTAAGTCTGGGTCTTCGGGGGTCTTCAATTCGGGAGTCGCTCGGCCGAGTGAGTTGTCGTCACTCGGTCGATGGCTTCTTAGTACTCGGGCGGTCGGTATTTGCCACTCGGCCGAGTGGGTCTTCTGAAGCTCAGGCAGACGAAAAAATTGTAAGTTGGCAATTTTTGAATGGCTTCGTCTGAGCGCCACTCGGGCGGACGGGGTCTCGTCACTCGGCCGATGTGGCTTTCGTCGCTCGGCCGAGTGCACACATGAAGCGTGTCCGATCAGGTCGGCCGAGCGGTGTCTCGCTGGTCGGCCGAGTGACTCCTTCACTCGGCCGAGTGGGACACCAAAAATGCCCAAACAGCTTGTTTTGGCCTCCTCGTCGCTCATGCGACGTTCTTTCTTCTTCCGCTCCTCTCCAATGGCAAAATACCCCTCGGGGAGGACATCGGTGACACTCTGGAGTAGGCGCATCCCGAGATCACTCCAAATCGCTCCAAATCACCTGAAATGCGACAAAAACAACAAATCGTGAAAAGCATCGCAATATCGTCGATATATCGTGAAAAACATGATTTGAGCGATCTAAATGGCATGCAAACATGCGGGAAAAAAGTGTAAAATAAGGAGTGATCATCGGTCGGTGAGTGAACTTAGACCGACTAAGAGATAAAACAAATAGTTTGAGCACAAATTGATTTAGTCGGTCCAGGAACAAATGTTGACCGACTAGTTCATCAACTAGTCGGTCGACAAACGTTCTTTGACCGACTAATGATAAACAGTAAGTAGGCATGTACAGTAGAAGCTGAATTCAAATACAGCTAGTCGGTTTAAGAACAACTGCTGACCGACTAGTTTCTCAACTAGTCGGTCGGCCGTTGAGCTTTGACCGACTAACCATAAACAATAGCTCAGGCTCAAAAATGGAAGTTCAACTAGTCGGTCCAAGAAGGATTCCTAACCGACTGATCACTCCATATTTTACTCCTTTTTTCTGCATGTTTGCATGCCATTTTGATCGCTCAAATCGTGTTTTTCACGTTTATTCGACAATATTGCGATAATTTTCACGATTTGTTGTTTTTGTCGTATTTCAGGAGATTTGGAGCGATTTGGAGTGATTCTGAGATGCACCCACTCCGGAGTGTCACCGACGACTCCCTTGAGGGGTATTTTGCTGTTGGAGAGGAGTGGAAGGAGAAAGAACGTCATAGGAGCGACGAGGAGGCGAAGATATGAAGTTTGGGCATTTTTAGCACTTCACTCGACCGAGTGAAGGAGTCACTCGGCCGACCATAGGAAGCCCGCTCGGCCGGCCAGATCGGACACGCAACAGAGCAATTTCAGCGTGCACTCGGCCGAGCATCACCATGCCACTCGGCCGAGCACCGAATCACCCATCGCTCGAGTGGAGCCAAGACGACGGCATCAAAAATCACCAACTCTCTGTTTTCTGTCAGTCTGCTCCAATGACCCACTCGGCCGAGTGGAGAAAGACGGCCGCCCGAGGGAGATTTGTACAGGGTTCGTCACTCGGCCGAGTGACATTTGTCACTCGGCCGAGTGAGCCGCGCTGCCTGTAGAGAAAACTGCAGATTTGAGGCTGCGCAGGGGCATTTTCGTCAGGGTTTTTTGGGCATTTTGGGGGGTATTTAACCCCAGTTTTTAACCTAGGTTAGGGGGGCTTTTTCAGAACTTTTTGCAGCTTTGTAGATTAACTTTTTAGGGATTAGATTTAGCTTGAAGGGAGGAGAGAAAAGTGAGATTTTGTTGGATGCTACCTTGTTCTTCATTGGTTTGTATTTCTCTCCCTCAAAAACTCAATTTTTATTGATATTCTGAATATTGCTATGAATTCCATGGATTTTATTTGCGAATTTCTATTGCACTCTATTATGAATTGTGAGTAGTTCATCGTCTTAGGGCGTAGGGATGAACCCTACGAGCCCAATTTCGAAATTGTGATGAATTGGTAAAACTATTGCTAGGATTGATTAGGGGTAGTTTGTGATTGCTATAATACGAATAGCTAGGGGTTCGTATCGATTGGGATTTGCAAGAGATTGGATCCCAATTCGATAGGAAACGCTAGATATTCGAATTGGGTTGCAATTGAATTCCCTCAGAATCGGTTTGCAAGAGATTGGACCGAAACTAGGGTTTTTCGATTGCAATTCTATACCAATACCCGTTTGCAAGAGATTGGATGGGTAGGAACTATCCCAACCTTGGTCGTAGCTCGAGTTTGCACGAGAGTGGGCTCGAGATATGATTAAACGATGATGTTGTTCTCCACGCTAGTTTGCCTAGGTTAGGGTTTGCAAGAGATTGGACCCTACCCTAGGTTGGCTATAGACCGGCAATAGCGCGAGAGCGTGAGCTTGGTTCCACATTTAGTTGCAACTAGTTCACCCAAATTTCAAGTCTAGCAATTGTGAAACCTACGAGTTACAGTGACGAGATACCGCAAGTAGCGGGGATTCCCTATCCCCTAAGCGTTTTTATTAATTTGTTAGTCTCTTTATACATTTAAACGACTGTGACCGCACATTGCAAACATTCTCCAGACTTTTCCTATAGCCAGGTGATTCGAAGAAGACACTGTTATTAGGCCTCCCTGTGTTCGATACCCGCTCGCCGCTACACCGTGCGCTTACGGTAAGACTATGATCATCGCCGCTCCGGGACGTGTATCCGGGGCGCGATCAAGTTTTTGGCGCCGTTGCCGGGGAGGCAATAGTGTTTGATTCCTATAACCTAGCTATTTTTCTTTTTGTTCTATTATTTCTATTTTTATTTTACCCTTCCGTTGTGCTAACTATTTCTTTGAAACTCTGTTTTCCCTTGCAAGTACACGAGATCCTCGGCGAACCCCGAAGAGATACTATACGATCCGGAGATCGAGCGTACATTGAGGAGGATCCGAGCGGAGAGGAGACCCGATACAGAAGGAAATTTTATGACCCATCCTGAGACCCCCGAAGAATTAGCAGCGCGAATGGCGAGGATTATTTTCATAAGAGATAGGCTTCGGCCTAAGACTTCTTCCACGACCTCGTCCATAGCCATGCCGGAGTTGGCGGCCGACAAGAATTTTGAGTTGAAGACCGGATTGGTGGTCCTTATGCAACAAGATCCTTTTCTTGGGAACTCCCATGAAAACCCTCACTACCACATCCAGCTCTTCCTATCAAAGTGCGCCACCTTCCAAATGTCGGGCGTCCTCGTGGATGCTATCAGACTGCGCCTCTTCCTATTCACACTAAAGGACATGGCATTATATTGGTTGAGGACGCAAGCTGAAGGAATCTTCACCACTTGGGATGAGTTGGCGAGTGCATTCGTCGACAAATTTTACCCGCCCTCCAAGATGGTGAAGATTAGAAGTGCTCTCATGTCCTTCAAGCAAGGACCTCAAGAGACTCTCTACGAAGCATGGGAGCGCTTCAAGGAATTGCAACATCAGTGCCCTCATCACAGCATTGAGGATTGGGAGCTTGTCCATAGCTTTTACAATGGGCTCCAACCGGGGACGAAGCAGATTATTGATGCCACGGCAAATGGAGCCATTTTGTCGAAGACTCCCGATGAAGTTACGGCCTTGCTTGAGGAGATGGCCTCGAACAACCAACAATGGGGGGACGAGCGAGGACATTCTTCATCCTCCTTGAAGCCCACAAGTATCTATGAGGCCAAGGCCGTGGCGGAGCTTTCTAGCAAGTTTGACTCTCTCCACAAGGTTGTGGAGAGATTGGAGAAATTCATTACGGAGCCTCAAGGAGCCCCTTCTACATCTGACCGGCGCCCCGTTTACGGTATGGGCGCGGTGTCGTTTTACCGCAAGTGCACGGTTAGTGTAGGGTGCGGGTTTATCAAACTCAGGGAGGTGGATGGCTTGAATGGCTACTGGCCTCGCCTAGGTCGTGTGCTAGCTACGCAGATAATGTGGGTGAAGTGCATAAATAAAAGAAAGAAATGAAAATGACACAAAATGAATCCCCGCTAACACGGGTTAGAGCACTCATGACACTTGGCATTTGACTTGACCCAGGGTGAGACATTGCCCCAAAAGGTGGTACCTAGCGTCCATGGCCCGATATTCCGGTCGGTGCCAAGCACGCTAGGCCTACCCGGTTCCGGACGGTGGGCATTCCCATGTCCATTAACACCTTCCGCAACCGGGAGCATTAAGGCCACAATGATATCTCCCAACACTTCGTCCAAGCCGCTCCCGCGCACGAGGACTCGATGTCAACGCTCGGGGCTTGAGCTATGGCTAGGGAGTCAACCGCCAAGTTTATTCCCCCTTGGCCCGACAGTCAGGGGCGGTCTTTCTCCCGCCAATGACAATGAAACGCCCCCGCGTAACCCTAATGGCCAAATAGGTCAAATGTGATTTCTAGCAATACATCGAAGCGGATCTTGACAGGACAAGCACCGGACCCCACTCCCCAACACATCTAGTGTGTTGCCATACGAATTGGACCCAGATTGCTAGAAATCCCCATTGACACATTTCATCGAACACATGCCATGCAACCAAGTCAAATGAAACAACCCAAGCATCAATCCTACCCTAACCCGTATTAGGGTTCATCGAGACAACTCAATGGTGAATAACATAAAAACAAGCAATAGAAATGACATACAAACGTTCACCATCAAGCAACAATGAAAACAACACAAAACAATGGAAAATGAGAGAAGAAAATACTTATCTTGAGTTTGAATCTTCAATCCAATACAAAATTTATTACAATGGAAAAGCTAATCTAACCTAATCTAAACTTACAAGAGAAAGGGGCAAAAAGCCCTAGAAAAGCTGAGAAGAACTCTCTCCAAGTCGTCCCCCAACTTCTATTTATAAACCCCCCAAAAAACCTTAACAGTTCGGGTCCAGAACTGTCAAAAAAGTCCCACCCGATCGGGTGGAATAAACAGAGAGCTCAGATTCGCAGAAATAGATCTCACCCGGTCGGTTGACAAGTCAACCGATCGGGTGAAATGAAATTCCAGACTGCAGCCAGTTTCAGCACATAGCTGCGCTTAGAAAATTCCAGAAAAATCTAGAAAAATCGGATTTGAGCATGCGACCTATCGTTGGAAAGCTAACGACGATGCCGACGCTAAAAAAATAAGAGATCACCCAAAATCCTTCTGGAATGATAGCAGATCTTCAATGAATGATCAGCGGTGCGTGAAAGCGGAAGAAAAGGCCACCCGATCGGTTGAAACATCAACCGATCGGGTGAGCCGCTTGTTGCTTTGGCCGTCAGGCTTCGGGAGTTTCAACCGGTCGCTGAGGAGAACGGGTGGCATGACCGGGTCGTCGTTTGGGAAACTTCAGCTTCAGATGAACCGATCAGGTGAGATATCACCCGATCGGTTGGAATTAAGCGCCAACTTCCTGAGAACTCTGTTGGGATGAACCGGTCGGCGAACCGGTCGGTTGACTTTGCACTTTGCTCCAACTTCAGTCCGGGTCGTGCACGCGTGCATCACCCGATCGGTTGGCTGTGTCCAACCGATCGGGTGGGGGCTGAAAAGTGGCAATCTTGGTCGTTTGACCCCTTGGATCACGCGTGACCCCTCCCGTTGCTCCAGGGACTCATGATATCATCGTTTTATGTCCCAAATGCTGTAAATTCCTGCAAAACACGGAAAACACGGAAAAGTGAAAGAAAACAAGAAAACACGCGAAAACGAATAAAAGACGGCGGTAAAATACGGAAAAAACACGGAAGAAAACGTGCGTAAATATATGAAATATAAACGCACGTCAAAATCCCCCAAGCTGAACTCTTCCTCGTCCTCGAGGAAGACGAGTGAGAGTAGGAGCTCGGAGGGAGAAAATAGAGAGAACTAGAGAAAAAGAGAACTATGTATCCTAGATCGCCCGTCAGGGCCAACAAAATCAAAAACGATACACCAAGCAAGCAGACGCCAAATCATATCACTAAACCAAGGAATACGAGTCCAGACAAGTGCCATGGGCCCACGCGGTGAAGCGCGAGTGAGTGCGGTCGTGTGCTAGCAGACGGTGTCACTATCTACGATGTGCAATAAAGCTCCATATACACGTACCCAAAGAAAGACCCAAATATCGATTCGATTCGAATAAAGCGGTGAATATATAGCTCAAGCATGCATGAGAATAGAGCAAGAATCGAAACATATCATGCGTCATGGACTCCACAACTAGGGTTAAGGAAATCACCACACTATAGCCTAGATAATAGCCAAAAAGTTCCTAAGCCAAGTGTTTTCGAAAACGATGGGGTTTGAGACGATGTGGAGTAGAACACTCGGTGCAAATTCTCGCCTTCCCTTTATTCTCGGCAAGTAGGAAAAAATATTCACACTGGAATTTTTTTGGGTTTTGGGTATTTGTATTTTTTTTTGGATTTTTGGATATACATATTTTTTTTTCTCTTTTCTTTTTTTGGGTTTTTCTTTTCTCTCTTTTTTTTTGGATTTTTGGATATTGGGATATTTACATGTGTACTCTCCCAAGTGGGAGAACGGTACACGACGAGGGGATTTGCACCAAGTAAAACAAAAAAAGAAATCGGAATCTAAACACTTGGGCAAAGGAAACTATTCTCGCTAATTGGAGCATAGGCTAAATGGGTTATCCTAGTCCTTAGTTGTGGAATCCCGACACATGCGAAATGAAGTACACGATATATATATAGCATGCAGAAGCAGACATGGAAAATAAATTCCGCATATTCAAATCGAAGCATGATAATCTAGGGGTCATCCAAGGGTAGGTATATAAAACAACATCACAAAGTAGAAGCACACTATAAGCTAGATACGACACACGACTCACATAAAAGCAAAGTGGACCCACGAAGCGTGAAATGCAAGAGGACTCGATAACCTAGGGTTAGTGAGTGTGATTATCGATGCCATGCTATGTGTGTGTGATTTTGTGGCAATTCATCATATGGGGTCATCTCTAGGAGGGAGAGAGAGAGAGAGAGAGAGAGAGAGAGAGAGAGAGAGAGAGAGAGAGAACAAAAGATGAGAAGAAAAAGAAAAACACGATGGAAAACGACTCAAAAACGAAGAAAAACGACACAAATGACGCACGAAGTGCGACTCCCCCAAGCTGAAACTTGCATTGTCCTCAATGCAATAGTAGTGAATACGGGAGGGCAATGAAAATGGTGGGGAGTTACGCACCGACACAAAAAATGAAAAACACGAAAAACACACGAACGAAACTGGAAAATAAAGAAAAAGAAACATACAGAATAAAAGATATAAAACGCAACAAAGGACTCAAAGACACAAACACACGACAACGACACACGAAAACATGCACACAAAAGTCGATTTCCCCCAAGCTGAACATGACAATGCTAGCAAAATGATATGATCAATGGGGATGTAGAGATATGCTAGGGGGAAAATCGGAAAAGAAAGAAATCAGAATGCAGGAGAGACAGTCTGCTCGTTCTCCTCGGAAGATGATGAGGGGTGAAATGATAGAAGGGCACGACATGAAGGGTTATTAAGATGCAAAAGCAAATCCTAGATACGCTCCCCTTGCTAATGAGAGGAGACGAGATTATTCAAATCTAAACTAGAAAGCGGTAAATTTTTACACTACTGGATTAGGATACACCTAAGCATAGGCGGATCCAAGATCTGAAGTGGGGCAGGTAGCTGCTCTAACTGCTCCTTCTGTGGCTCCGCCAGAAGCGCTGTGTCACGTGTGCCAATGGACCCAAGCAATGCACCTCCAAGCATCCCTCGTAGGTGTCCACCTGTGACCTGCAAAGGACGAGGTGCATTAGTCCATGGCAAGAAATTATTTCCTGAAATAAATGTATCCCATAGATAATCGTCAACATAAGATGGAAAAATAATAAACTGGTGACGAATACTCCCTGAGAATGGGTCGCTATCCTCTGTACTAGTGACGACCGAATTCTCGCTCTCCATGAGAAGTGGGTATCCAGGTAGTGACTCACCACAGCATACCTCAAGGGAAGTAGATCATGTGTCCTACAAGAGATATGGCGTGTCAAAAATATATGAGTCTAAAGAAATAGGACGTGAAAAGCGAGACTCAAATGTGGAGTGAGAGTGAGTATGAAAATCTCCCTGAATAGG
This sequence comes from Scilla litardierei, assembly GCA_030789695.1. Lineage (NCBI taxonomy): Eukaryota > Viridiplantae > Streptophyta > Magnoliopsida > Asparagales > Asparagaceae > Scilla > Scilla litardierei. The sequence continues at coordinate 115,532 of JAULAV010001158.1, forward strand.
GGCAATATGCTCAAGTAGATGCTCAGCCGCATAAGAAGTGGAGCGTGATGGTAGAGATAGATGTGGCTCGGGTTCCATGAAGTGGATGATCGTATCCAAGCCCTCATGCACATCCTCCTCAACGATATGCTCATGCTCCACCATCTGCCCAATGTCCTGAATGACATCCTCGTGGTTGACCACAGACCAAGGAAGAAGCATCAACAGAGATGACAGTGGAGGTGGATGTGGAGCGGACCACTCGTATGTGGTCGTGGTGTCCTCGTCCTCACGCACATCCTCCTCGCCGGTATGCATAATCTCTGTAAACTCCTCAGTGCTCTCATAGGACTCATATGGGGTATCCAAATCAAGACAAGACGTCACTCCCAAAGATCCTATAGAAATCACCCCATCCTCACTATCATCATCAAAAAATGCTTCGTCATCTAAGTGGTAGTGATGGAAAAACGGGGTATCAGCTTGAGATGTGTCTATGGTGGCCGATGGCATGGTGGCCTCAACTATGAAAGTGGGTATATCCTCTCCTTCATCCCCTCTCCTCGGTGTCGGCTCGGTGATTGGTACCATTAAGTTTTGTAATATTTGGTCTTGGTTAAACATGGCACTTTCAAGGAGAGACACGAGGCTTGATTCTTCTTGTGTTTGTGGAGGGGTATAAGGTTGAGGAAATGGATGGGATGTGTTTGGGCTAAGGTTGTGGGAAAATGTTTGGCCTTGGAGTGGGGAGAGGCTCTCAAGCGTAAATGGGCAATCATAATACACGTGCCCCGGCATCCCACAAGTCTCACAAACCACAAATGGATAAGGATCGTATCCTCCCATCTGAGCATCAAAATTTGATCTCCACATGGTAATATCAAAGATACCTGGACAACAAAAATAAGAAAACTAGAGAGGAGCGTCAATAGTACAAGAGAATAACAAAAAGATAATATAATGGTGGGGGAAAATTTTCTTGGTTATTGAATATTTATTTTTTTAAAAAAAAAAAAAGAAAAAGAAAATTTTTTTTTTGTGTTTTTATGCGTAGTCTAATGAACCCAAGCTAAGCTAATATCAAACCGAACGCCTCCCCGGCAACGGCGCCAAAAACTTAACCGGCGCCCCGTTTACGGTATGGGCTCGGTGTCATTTTACCGCAAGTGCACGGTTAGTGTAGGGTGCGGGTTTATCAAACTCAGGGTGGTGGATGGCTTGAATGGCTACTAGCCTCGCCTAGGTCGTGTGCTAGCTACGCAGATAATGTGGGTGAAGTGCAGAAATAAAAGAAAGAAATGAAAATGACACAAAATGAATCCCTGCTAACACGGGCTAGAGCACTCATGACACTTGGCATTTGACTTGACCCAGGGTGAGACATTGCCCCAAAAGGTGGTACCTAGCGTCCATGGCCCGATATTCCGGTCGGTGCCAAGCACGCTAGGCCTACCCGGTTCCGGACGGTGGGCATTCCCATGTCCATTAACACCTTCCGCAACCGGGAGCATTAAGGCCACAATGATATCTCCCAACACTTCGTCCAAGCCGCTCCCGCGCACGAGGACTCGATGTCAACGCTCGGGGCGTGAGCTATGGCTAGGGAGTCAACCGCCAAGTTTATTCCCCCTTGGCCCGACGGTCAGGGGCGGTCTTTCTCCCGCCAATGACAATGAAACGCCCCCGCGTAACCCTAATAGCCAAATAGGTCAAATGTGATTTCTAGCAATACATCGAAGCGGATCATGACAGGACAAGCACCGGACCCCAATCCCCAACACATCTAGTGTGTTGCCATACGAATTGGACCCAGATTGCTAGAAATCCCCATTGACACATTTCATCGAACACATGCCATGCAACCAAGTCAAATGAAACAACCCAAGCATCAATCCTACCCTAACCTGTATTAGGGTTCATCGACACTACTCAATGGTGAATAACATAAAAACAAGCAATAGAAATGACATACAAACGTTCACCATCAAGCAACAATGAAAACAACACAAAACAATGGAAAATGAGAGAAGAAAATACTTATCTTGAGTTTGAATCTTCAATCCAATACAAGATTTATTACAATGGAAAAGCTAATCTAACCTAATCTAAACTTACAAGAGAAAGGGGCAAAAAGCCCTAGAAAAGCTGAGAAGAACTCTCTCCAAGTCGTCCCCCAACTTCTATTTATAAACCCCCCCAAAAAACCTTAACAGTTCGGGTCCAGAACTGTCAAAAAAGGCCCACCCGATCGGGTGGAATAAACAGAGAGCTCAGATTCGCAGAAACAGATCTCACCCGGTCGGTTGACAATTCAACCGATCGGGTGAAATGAAATTCCAGACTGCGGCCAGTTTCAGCACATAGCTGCGCTTAGAAAATTCCAGAAAAATCTAGAAAAATCGGATTTGGGCATGTAACCTATAGTTGGAAAGCTAACGATGATGCCGACGCTAGAAAAATAAGAGATCACCTAAAATCCTTCTGGAATGATAGCATATCTTCAATGAATGAGCAGCGGTGCGTGAAAGCGGAAGAAAAGGCCACCCGATCGGTTGAAACATCAACCGATCGGGTGAGCCGCTTGTTGCTTTGGCCGTCGGGCTTCGGGAGCTTCAACCGGTCGCTGAGGAGAACGGGTGGCATGACCGGGTCGTCGTTTGGGAAACTTCAGCTTCAGATGAACCGATCGGGTGAGATATCACCCGATCGGTTGGAATTAAGCTCCAACTTCCCGAGAACTCGGTTGGGATGAACCGGTCGGCGAACCGGTCGGTTGACTTTGCACTTTGCTCCAACTTCAGTCCGGGGCGTGCACGCGTGCATCACCCGATCGGTTGGCTGTGTCCAACCGATCGGGTGGGGGCTGAAAAGTGGCAATCTTGGTCGTTTGACCCCCTGGATCACGCGTGACCCCTCCCGTTGCTCCGGGGACTCATGATATCATCGTTTTATGTCCCAAATGCTGTAAATTCCTGCAAAACACGGAAAACACGGAAAAGTGAAAGAAAACAAGAAAACACGCGAAAACGAATAAAAGACGGCGGTAAAATACGGAAAAAACACGGAAGAAAACATGCGTAAATATATGAAATATAAACGCACGTCAACATCCATGCCGAAAAATCATATGAGCATTTGGCAGGACCAATCCCAATCCATATATGCGGGAGGAGAGCAAGGAGAAGGAGCTATGGAGCAAGTTCAATACGTCGCGGGGAATTCTGGATATTGGGCCAATCCGGCCGCTAGAAACCATCCGGGTTTCTCATATGCCAATAATGATGGAGCATTAAACCCCCCGCCATAACAACCTCCTCAAGCTCGGGCTCCACCACCACCACCACCGAATTATCCACAAAGGGGGCCACCGCAACAAAATTTCCCACCGAGGCAACAAGTGGGACCTTATAGGCCACCCGAATACAATCAAAGGTAGAGGAATCCCAACCCACCACAAGCTCAACAACGCTCAGATTTTGAGGCAAAGGTGGATGAGTTTATGGCGGAACAACGAAAGATCAATGCCACATTGAAGGCAGGACAAGATTCCCTCGCCACCGTCGTAGCTCAAATCGGGGAGAAACTCGCGTTGCTCAACAAAAACAATCAACAATTGTCGGCTCAACACGAGCCGAATCCACGGGGCAACACCGGCCATAGTAATGCGGTCGTTGCAGTTGCTACAAGAGGAGGGAAGGATACCACTCCCCCCATGACTCAAGTCAAGGAGCCCGTGGTAGAGATTCTACAAGAAAGTGGGCTGGCAATTGAAGTTGAGAAAGATAAGGAGTTGCAAGGAGAAGTGAAATCTAGAACGGAGGAGCTTATCGATGAGCGCCGATTTATGCCACCGGTGCCCTTCCCTCAGCGGCTAGCTAGAGCCAAGATGGAGAAACGGCTAGCCAAGTTTCTCGAGTATTTGAGAGGGGTGAGCCTCAATGTCCCCTTCCTCGACGCTTTAGTGGAAATCACATCTTATGCCAAGTTCTTAAAAGACTTGATCACGGGAAGGAAGAGGAAGGAGAAGATAATGCTCGCGGAGGAAGGGACTTGGTTCACAAAGAGGAAAAAGGAGCCCGCCAAGCTTAAAGATCCGGGGAGTTTTCGAATTCCTTGCACTCTAGGCGGCGTCCCCCTACAAAAGGCATTAGTATACTTGGGGGCTAGTGTTAGCCTCATGCCCCTCTCCATGTTCCGGAGGTTGAATACCGGCACGGATTTGAAGCCTACCGACATGCGGATTCAACTAGCGGACGGGAGGATTACAAGACCGGTTGGGATAACGGAGGACATCCCATTCCAAGTTTCGGGGGTCTTATGTTTGCCATGCGATTTCGTGATAATGGACATCAAGGAGGAGGGCGATACATAACTCATACTCGGACACCCGTTCCTCACCACCGCCGGTGTCATCGTCGATGTGCGGGAGGGGACCCTTACCTTAAACGCCGGTAACATCAAAGTGGAGCTTCATATACCGAAGGCAATGAAGCACATGCCGTGTCACGAGGAGCTTGATTACATGGACCTCCTTGATGAGGTCATTGAAGAGGCGATCCCCCATTCCATCGGTGCACCCCACGAAGATAGCTTCGAAGAAGGCCTATACTTGGTCTAAGATGAGAAGATGGAGCGCTCCCCCGATATCTCCATGGCAATTGATGATGGCGACGTTGATGTCGCAAGAATACGGGAGCTCTGTAAGCTCTCGAAGTTGAGGACTCCAAAGAAAGCTCCACCGATGCGAAGATCGGTGTCACCGGTGAAGAGGAAGACCGGAGCAAGCTCTAGCTTGGGGGAGCCACCCCCCAATATTGCCCATGACAAAGGGGCACTGAGGAAGACCACACCACACCATGATCCAAATCCGAGTGGTCTTCCAAGCAAGTTCGACGGGTGCATCTCGTATGCACCCAACATCAAGCGTTAATTGAAAATCATTAGGGGTCGAGCTCAAGACCTAAAACGAGCGCTTGTCGGGAGGCAACCCGACGGTTATCGCGTTTTTTCTATTTTTGGTTTTTATTTTTTGTTTTAGACTTTATTAGTGTTTTTGAGTCTTTCGCCCGAAAATTTTTGACAACGGGTCCTATTTTCTTTGACAGGAGAGGAGAACGGGATATCTATCATATGGAGGATGACTAAGTCAAAGAAGAGCGCTCCAGGAATGCGCTCAAGGCTTAGGAGAAGGAAGAAATCAATTGGAGAAAGTAAAACAGTGACTGGAGCCAAAACGGAGCATCACAGCAGAAAACAGGGCCTCACTCGGCCGAGTACCTTAGCCACTCGGCCGAGCAATCAACATCGTCCGCCCGAGTGGTGCACCAACGAGGGAAGTCTGCTGCACCCAATTCTCTGTTCTTTTTTCGATTTCAGAATAAATTACCACTCGGCCGAGTATATATCTTCACTCAACCGAGTGAAACTGATATGCTCCTAGGGCGAAAATTTCTGAGTAGCTTGTGCCACTCGGCCGAATGGACTCTTTCCACTCGGCCGAGGGTGGCAAAGCCAATCGGCCGAGTCGTAAGCAGCGAGGAGTTTTTAACATAATTTCGTTACGATCACTCGGCCGAGTGACATAGCCACTCGGCCGAGTCGTAACTAATCCTATATAACCGGACACGGGCTCGGCGCGGAATACGAAGTGTCAAAATTCTTCGTTCGCCCGAACCCACGCCCGATCGACCCTCGCTCGCCCGCTGCCGCTTCCCACTCGCCCGACCACCGCCTCGACCGCCCGACCGCCGGCGACCGAGCGCCGACCGTCGACCGCCCGAGTACCCCGACCGCCGGCGACTCCCTCGCCGCCAACCGACCTCCGGTAACCCCTCTAACGCCCGTTTTCTCCATTTTCTCGTATTTTTGATGATCCGTGCACTAATCGAGCCCCTCAATCAAATTAATCTCTTTGTCTATCTATTATACCCCTAACCCCCCATGTATTTAGAACTTCACACGCTGATATTCTTGTTTGATGTGTAGGCTATCTTGGGGAGCTTAGGGGAGCTTAGGGGAGCCTCCGGGGCACGCTTTTGGCTTAGTGGAGGCGACGCCTTCGCACGCATCCGCTGTTTTGCTCTCGCGGCGTGTTCAGGTACCATCGTTCCATTTATTTTAGCACGCCGCGTTTTACTTGTTGGGTGAGCACTCGGGGCGCACATGCCGCCCCGCACACGACCATGCACTCGGGGAGCTTCCGCCAAGCGGAATCGGCCGGATGAGCCCGGCCCCTCCCACGAGGTGGAGGACTCTCCACCGCCTACACCACCTCACCCCACACAGCCACAGCCCGCCGACACAGTCCACCCACAGCCACTCCCAGTCGAGCCCGTCCACCCACAGCCACCACCGGCTCCTATCGTCGGGCCGCTGGGTATTACGTTCTGAGACGACGCACATCACGTCGCTTTTGAGCGTATCGCCTAGCGCTCGATAGTGCCCTCCAGGTTCGCACACCTTACTGACCTAGACCGCCTGGAGGTACTTGAGGGCATGCTCATGTTGTACGACAACGTGGGTTGGCGAGACTTTCTTTCTGTGTCGGCGGACACCTACGTCCGTCCGACACTCGAGGTGCTCAGCTCGATCGCCCGGACCGCTGAGGGATGCTCCTTCTGACTCATGAATCGAGAGTGTAAGATCACTCTCGGTATGCTTCGAGCGTTCTTTCAGTGGCCCGCTGTCCCCACACCCGACCGAGCCTACGCCCCCACACACATCCCTCCCCTATCCTTCGATTCACACACCTTCTGGGCCCGGATCACAGGTTTACCACCGGCCTTTGACCCTAGTAGGGCCAAGGCCTCGGCCATAGTCCACCCATGCCTCCGCATAGCACAGCGCCTTATGGCGACCACCTTTCTGGCGAGGTATGAGCCTGGGACGATGTCTACGCCTGAGCTCTATATGCTCTACGCGATGACTCGCCCCAGAGTTCTTGATAGGGATGGAGTTACGTTGGTCCCCGCCGTTGAGATAGACGTCGCTAGCTGGTTTTTGGACCGCATAATCGTATCGGTGGGCGCTTGCTCTCCGATATGTTGCGGCGGCCTGATCACCCTGCTAGCCCTGATGACCGGCGAGGACCTTCCGGCTGACCTGCGACGAGCCCCGGGCCCCACTGCATTATTTATAGACGTCATGGCCCGGATGAAGATGCTTCGTCCGCACGGCCAGCGGAACTGGGTTTGGTTGCACGGTCCGTACGGTGCTGACTACATGATCCTTCCGAGCCCCGCTCAGACACACTTATGACCAGTACACGACGACTGTCTTCCGGCGATGGATCTCCTGATCCCCGCCGCCTACGTGCTAGAGGCCGAGGGAGCTGAGCCTGCACCACCTGCACACCCTGCACCACCAGCTGAACCTGTGTTCCCTCAGCCTGAGCCTGCACTTTCTGCCGCTCCCGACACTTCTATCCCCACTTCTGCCAGTGTCAGGAGTACACTTGCTGAGCCTACGCCCACCACGTCTACCACTGCCGCCACCACTGTTGTGCCCTTGTCGGTTGAGCCACTCACCTCTCTGCTTCACCAGCGTCCACCCACCATACTTGAGAGCGGCGAGCCTTCTTTCACTGCTGTCGTGGAGACCATGGCCAGTATGATCTCCGCTGGGATTTCACCTTTTGGACCCCACACTTCCTCCCCAGCGGTCGACCCTTCTGTCTCCACCGTAGCTGTTCTATCTGAGAGCGTCATGATGTCTATCCCCACGTCTGTGTCACTGGCCTCTCTAGCCGCCTCGTCACCGATTTTGTCGTCCACTCCCACTGCTGCTGCTTCCACCTCACACCAGCCTACGTCCCAGCCTCGCCCTGAGGCTGGGCATCCACTGTTGAGCACAGCACCCTTACCACCCATGCCTGCTGTCCCGATCACCTACACCGCCCGTATTAGACATCCCCGACCAGCTCAGCCTAAACCTGTCCGTCCCTCCGCTCCACCACCCCCTGACGCCTTAGTTCAGAGCGTTCGCGCTCTTGAGGGGGGGTTGAGTGGACTCCGGGGCGATTTTAGGGCTTTGTCTTCCACAGTCACCGCCATGCAGCACCGCCTCGAGCTACTTCCCAGCATTCACTATTGCCTGACCCAGATCCTCGAGCGACTGCCACGACCACCACCAACCCAGCAGACTATTCCACGTCCACCACCACCACCCCCCCACCTCCGCCTTAGGACTGAGATGGCGCAGCACCACCAGCTTAGGCACACCCTTGATGCCTCCGATTTTTTGTCGATATGCTGCCCATTCTCTGCTTGGTCCTGATGCTTTTTGCCCACCCCCTCCTCCCCTCACTATTTTTATCCACATTTTGATCATATCATTCTATATCTTATTTCGGGAGTGAGGGAGAGTATTTTTGGTGTCACACACATATCTGGATCACTCTTATCCTTGCATGCATCACATTTGCATAATATTTTTCATTTTGTTATTTTTTATTTCTTTTTATCATGCATGCATACCCACCCCCCAAACATTACCCGTCTCTCGGTGTGCCACACTTCGCACATTGAGGACACTGTGCAATTTAGCTTGGGGGAGTGAGTTCTCACGCTTTTTGCTTTTGTCACCTTTTACTTCTAGTTTTTCCACGTTCTTTTTTCCACTTTTGCACCCATTTTTCATCGCTCTTTCGTTTTTTTACCATGCATCACGTTTTTCTTATTTTTCTTGTGTGCCGCATTGTAAATAGTTTTTATTTTCGTTTATCTTTATTTCTTTCATCTTTTGCTAGAGATGACTTTTCTGTGATGATGATAACGTGGTGTTAGCTTTTCTCTATATGCATGCTATACTTGTCATGTCATAGTGTTTTTATTTCTGATATCATATGCTATATTCTGCTTTGCATTTAGAAATAGTAACCCACTCTCTTTTGGTGTATGAAAATGGATGAAATTCTATTATTAGCTGATGTCTGATGATTTATATGTATGATATCGTAGAAAACACACCAAGATTCACGCATTGATGCTTATATCTGGAGTACTGATTTCCTTTCTCTCATATCACTTCTTATTGCATGACTTGTATTTTTCACTTCGGGTTGATTGAATTGTTGCTAGCAATGATAAATCTGGATTAGTTTACTTTTTGAGATTAAACTGAGTAGATTATATTACCCTGCTGAAGTTGGCATGCACGTCCTATAGAGTGAACTGAGAGATACATTTATTTCTTTCTCCACATATCTTGAACATTATTTCTCTATTTTAAATTCATTGGTGAATCTCCCCTCAGCGATTCTATTACTGGCATTCCCCCGTTATTAAAATCACATGCTCCAAATTCCCCAAAATTCAAAGAATAAAAATACTTGTATATCCTTCTCTTTGATTTGGAATCATTGTGTATATATGCTATTGAAAAAAAAAGAAAAAAAAAGAGAAAAAAAAAGAAAAAAAGAGATAAAAAGAAAAAGATTTGAGAATAAGAAAAGAAAAGAGAAAAGTTGTTCGAAAACGATCCCATCTCATATACTTTGTCTCTTTCTTCCCTCTTTTGTTTTATTTTTGACTTTTGGAGGCACATAAAAATGGGGATGTAAATATCGTTTTGTACATGCCACCACGCTTATAGATAAGCATGGGGGAGAGAATCCAATGATGTGTGAGAGAGTGACTACTTGACGGTGCATGACGACCTAGGCTAAGTAAAATTTTATACTCGGTGAGATTGCTAAAGTTTCACGAAATCCGGAAATCTACGCTTAGCATTCACTTCATGAAAACCGCATTTTTTCTATTCTTACTACTCTATCGTGTGATATCTCTTATACTCCCTATAGAAAGCATTCAATTGAAAAGTGTGTGATCTACGATATTGTATACCGCTTTAGATGCTTCAGACGATGTTAATCTTAGAATTATTCCATTTTTCATGCTATATCGATATTCTTGGGTTTTCTATTTCAAATGCATCATTATACTATGGTATCAAAATAAAAGACTTTGACATGTGTTTTATATTCGATGCATGCTATATGAGTAAGCAAAACCCACGTCCTGAGAAAAACGATCTAGCAACTTCCCTCTTCGTTTTCTATTTTGTTTTTCGTTTTCCGTTTTCCGCCTTTCCGCCGTTTTCTTTATCTTTATCCAACGGGTTCGCTTTTTACTTATCTTCCTCGAGGACGAGTAAGAGGTAAGCTTGGGGGATTTTGATCACTCCATATTTTACACCTTTTTTCTGCATGTTTGCATGCCATTTTGATCGCTCAAATCGTGTTTTTCGCGTTTATTCGACAATATTGCGATGCTTTTCACGATTTGTTGTTTTTGTCGTATTTCAGGAGATTTGGAGCGATTTGGAGTGATTCTGAGATGCACCCACTCCAGAGTGTCACCGACGACTCTCTTGAGGGATATTTTGCTGTTGGAGAGGAGTGGACGGAGAAAGAACGTCGTAGGAGCGACGAGGAGGCGAAGATATGAAGTTTGGGCATTTTTAGCACTTCACTCGGCCGAGTGAAGGAGTCACTCGGCCGACCATAGGAAGCCCGCTCGGCGGCCAGATCAGACACGCAACAGAGCAATTTCAGCGTGCACTCGGCCGAGCATCACCATGCCACTCGGCCGAGCACCGAGTCACCCATCGCCCGAGTGGAACCAAGACGATGGCATCAAAAATCACCAACTCTCTGTTTTCCGTCAGTCTGCTCCAATGACCCACTCGGCCGAGTGGAGAAAGACGGCCGCCCGAGTGACTGAAGGCCGTCCGCCCGAGTGACCTTCGAGGAGACGACCCCCGAGACCCCTAACTCTCTGTTTTTGTACATGGTTCGTCACTCGGCCGAGTGACATTTGTCACTCGACCGAGTGAGCCGCGCTGCCTGTAGCAAAAACTGCGGATTTGAGGCTGCGCAGGGGCATTTTCGTCAGGGTTTTTTGGGCGATTTTGGGGGGTATTTAACCCCAGTTTTAAACCTAGTTTAGGGGGGCTTTTTCAGAACTTTTTACAGCTTTTTAGATTAACTTTTTAGGGATTAGATTTAGCTTGCAGGGAGGAGAGAAAAGTGAGATTTTGTTGGATGCTACCTTGTTCTTCATTGGTTTGTATTTCTCTCCCTCAAAAACTCAATTTTTATTGATATTCTAAATATTGCTATGAATTCCATGGATTTTATTTGCGAATTTCTATTGCACTCTATTATGAATTGTGAGTAGTTCATCGTCTTAGGGCGTAGGGATGAACCCTACGAGCCCAATTTCGAAATTGTGATGAATTGGTAAAACTATTGCTAGGATTGAGTAGGGGTAGTTTGGGATTGCTATAATACGAATAGCTAGAGGTTCATATCGATTGGGATTAGCAAGAGATTGGATCCCAATTCGATAGGAAACCCTAGATATTCGAATTGGGTTGCAATTGAATTCCCTCGGAATCGGTTTGCAAGAGATTGGACCGAAACTAGGGTTTTTCGATTCCAATTCTATACCAATACCCGTTTGCAAGAGATTGGATGGGTAGGAACTATCCCAACCTTGGTCGTAGCTCGAGTTTGCACGAGAGTGGGCTCGAGATACGATTGAATGATGATGTTGTTCTCCACGCTAGTTTGCCTAGGTTAGGGTTTGCAAGAGATTGGACCCTACCCTAGGTTGGCTATAGACCGGCAATAACGCGAGAGCGTGAGCTTGGTTCCACATTTAGTTGCAACTAGTTCACCCAAATTTCAAGTCTAGCAATTGTGAAACCTACGAGTCACAGTGACGAGATACAGCAAGTAGCGGGGATTCCCTATCCCCTAAGCGTTTTTATTAATTTGTTAGTCTCTTTATACATTTAAACGACTGTGACCGCACATTGCGAACATTCTCCCGACTTTTCCTATAGCCAGGTGATTCGAAGAAGACACTGTTATTAGGCCTCCCTGTGTTCGATACCCGCTCGCTGCTACACCGTGCGCTTGCGGTAAGACTACGATCATCGCCGCTCCGGGACGTGTATCCGGGGCGCGATCACCGACTAGTTTCACAACTTGTCGGTCGGTGAACCTTCTTTGACCGACTAATTGTAAACAGTAACTGAGCTAGAAATGAATGAGGCAAAGTAGTCGGTCCAAGAAGCATTGCCGACCGACTAGATCACCATCTAGTCGGTTGGTTCTTCTTCTTGAACCAACTAACATGCACAAGAAGTCGCGAATCGAAGCGCGAAGCTTCGGGAAAGTTCGTATGGACTTCTACTAAGATCCTATGTCTAAGATAGGAGTGTTATAAAGATTAAAATGTAAGACCTACTCAAGGCTTAACATTCTATGGAACGAAGCTAAAAGACTGTAAATAAAACTTGACGAACAGTCTTCGAAAGCTTCGATCCGAATCTTCATGACTTCTAAAATGGTCCAAAAGCTTCAACGAAGTTTTAGGCATACGATCACGTGCTTTGAGAAGTCTTGAGACGTCGCTTTGGATGTTCATATAAGTTTGGCGACGATCTCCATAACTGCGCTCACAAAGTGTTAGTTCACAATATATTTATGTGTGTTCATCATCCAAAACCAAATCCGGGGAGTCCAATATATAATGTGCACAAGAGAATGAAATGTCAACATCGATGTATATATATATATATATAAATATGAAGCAAGAGTACATCAAAATTATACATCGACAACATACAAAAGCGATCCAACGATCGGGGCACAAAATACATCATATCACAAATGACATCGGAGTATCACAAAACATACACCACTATCAAAAAATCATCGGAGATACATCAAAAATATCCAAAATACATAACCACACTCTATCCTATCCAAACTCTCTCACTATAAGATCTATCATCCAAAGTACATCGGGAGAGTCCTCAGAAAAGCTCAGGAGGCAGCGGCAGGATCTGCAGCCGCAGAAGGCTCTGCAGCAGCAGCAGGAGTGGTGGTCACCGGATCAGCTGAAGTGTCCACGGGAGCGACGGGAGTGGCCTCGGGAGCACCAGACGTAGTATCCACTGCAAGTATGGTGGCACCAGGTGTGCTCTCGGGGTCAACAGCAGAAGAGGCAGCAGCACCAGAAGTGCCCTCAGGGGCACGAGTAGCAACATGAACAAGCTCCTCGATCTCCTCCTCATCCAACTCCTCCTCGTCAGAGACTGATGGAGCGATCTCAATACCCAAACGAGAGGCGATACGAGCAAGTATCTCCTCAGTACGAGCATAACGAGACTCCATACGTCTCACTGAACGTGCGAGCTCGTCAAGAGTGGTAGAGGGAGCAGGAGCAGCTGAGGCTGAAGCAGACGTTGAAGTAGAGAGGGTCATCCTCTGAACGTGACGAAGCGCCGCAAGAGACTTCTTGATGGCCGTCGCATTCAGAGGGGGACCGAGAGGACGCTCATCATCAAGAGGCAAAGTGACATGAAAGTGGCGAAAGACAAGTGTCAAAAGGCACGGATATGGGATATGAACAGACTTCATGGACTTACGGATACACTCGAAAGAATCCATCTTATCGAGTATGATCTGAGCCCAGTTAATCTCACTCCCCATGAAGATGGCATATATGAGCTTCAGGAATGGCTGGGAAGAAAAGAAGAGGAGCCGTACTTAGGAAGTAAGCACGACTTCAAGATCAAGTTTAGGTCCCAGCCATTAGGCTTGAAAGACTTAGATGGCACGCCAATCATGGCAGGAGGGATCTCATGGAAAATCTCAGAAAGGATGACCTGATCAAGCTCAGAGATGTCGTCGACGGAGATATCGGAAGGGATGAGGCCAGACGACAAGCAACCGATCAACTCTCCTAAGATTTCTGCCGTGAGGACAATCGGTGTCCCCAAGACAGTCGTCTCAATATAGTGGGTCTCGTCGTACTGACCCCGGACACGGTTTGCGTTAAAGAGTTTGACCAGACGAGGATATGGATGAGGATTCGCCTTAGGGTCGTATCGAAGATAATCGATAAGACCGGAAGACGACAGAAGATCAGCAAGGCCTGGGAAGTCTGAAAACTGTACGAAATGCTCCAGAAGTAGCGGACAGTGTTCGATACGGTTATATGCCGTGAGACACATCGGGTCGTCGCGACATAAAGAGATATCGACACCGCCAACTGGCATCGGACCCTTTCCCTTAGGCTGACGCGAGGAAGTACGGGGTCGAGAGCTAGACATAGGTTCCCTAGGAGGGGGTGAAGGATCTCTATGGGTCTCGGTCTCAGGTATGTATTCCGTGTCGGAATCAGGAGGTGTGGGTGCACGAAACGAAGCAGAAGAAACGGGTTGCTTCCTAGGCTGAGATCGGGGCTTCGCTATCGCCGTCCTCTTACGCTTCAGAGGAGGCAAAGACGAAGAGGGATGGGTAGACTTCGAACGACGTTTGGGTTGCGAGGGTTCCCTAGGGGGTGACTCTACGGTCATAGGGATGGATGTGAGGGATCGATCGGAATACGTGTTCTTGCCATCAGCGAGACAATACATGACGCAATCAAACGAGATAACCCTAAAGATCAACCCTAGCCGAACTAAAAAGAGATCAACCCTAACCCTAGGAGAGAAATCGATTGGAAATTGAGAAACCCTATCTCTAGAAGCTGGAGAGAGGGTATACCTTGGTCGGAAGGAGGAGGGGGTTGATCGGCAGTCGGAGTTGGTCGGAAAGATGACCGGAAACGACGACGGGAGAGGAGGAAGTCGAAGGGTCACGGGGGGGTTTTGAGCTGAAGGGGGGATTTCGATCGACTAGAAAAGAGTTTAGTCGGTTAGATTGAGTTATAAGTCGATTGGAAGTCGAAAAGACGCAACTGTCCCCGTTGCAATTAGTCGGTCACAGTTCAAGCACTGACCGACTAGATGACGATCTAGTCGGTCGGTCAATGAGCTTGAACCGACTAGTTTCAAACAGTAACTGAAGACAAAATTTAGGGCTTGAGTTATTCGGTCTGAGTTCATTCACTGACCGACTAGATGATGATCTAGTCGGTCGGTCAATGAACATGAACCGACTAACAGAGTTCAAAAATTTTAGAAAGTGAAATTTTGATTTCTCTCCTAATTGCACTTGGACGAAACATCACACAACTCTCATTAATCATTATACTACCCCATCAAACATCGAAAATCTTAAATTTGACGTTTACGAATAAATCGAGCGAAAATTCCGAAAATTCAACAAAAATCCAGAAAATTTCAATTAATCTAGCATGAGCAAATATAAAGAATTGAATAGCATGCAAGATTAATGAACATAACATGAATCCTAAATCTCTGATTCACCTATAATCCCCAATTCTCGACGCAACCGCACAAAGGAGTCTTCCTTTAGGGGTTTCGTGAAAATATCGGCGATTTGCTTCTGGGTTTCAACGTACACTAATATGATGTCCTTTTTAGCAACATGATCATCTAAGAAATGGTGTCGGACATCTATGTGTTTAGAACGGGAATGGTGTACCTGGTTCTTAGAGAGACATATTGCACTTTGGTTGTTCACCATGATAGGGCAAGTATCATAGTTTATACCAAAGTCTTTAAGTGTGTGTCTCATCCAAAGAACTTGAGCACACGCGGCACCGGGGCAATATATTCCGCCTCAGTGGTTGAAAGTGATACGGAATTCTACTTCTTGGAAAACCAAGAGACAAGAGAATTTCCTATAAAAAGGCAACTGCCACTAGTACTTTTTCTGTCGGATTTGCATCCCGCATAATCTGTGTCACTGTATGAGATTAACTCATACGTGCTAGATTTTGGATAAAGTAATCCAAAATCAAGTGTGTAAATTAAATAACGGAAAATACGTTTTACCGCTACTAAGTGAGATTCCTTAGGTTAAGACTGATAACGAGCACATACACATACGGCAAACATTATATCGGGCCTACTTGCGGTAAGATATAGTAAACTACCTATCATACCTCGATATAGACGAATGTCTACATCTTTTCCGCCCGCATCTTTATCAAGATGTGTAGTCGTGCTCATAGGAGTCTTCTTCCCAGAGGCATTCTCCAATCCAAATCGCTTTAGCAACACCACCGTGTACTTCGTTTGGTGGATGAAGATTTCATCGTTCATTTGGCGAATTTGGAGACCTAAGAAATATTTGAGCTCACCCATGTGGCTCATATCAAATTGATCCTTCATCACATTAGAAAACTCTTCGCAAAGAGCAAAGTTAGTAGCACCGAAAATGATATCATCAACATATATTTGAACTAAAATTATATCATTGTTCGAATACTTAACAAATAATGTGGAATCAACTTCTCCCATTTTAAAACCCAAATCCAAAAGAAAATTCTTTAAACGGTCATACCAAGCTCGAGGAGCTTGTCTCAAACCGTAAAGAGCTTTCTTAAGTTTAAAAACATGATTTGGAAATTTTTCATTTATAAAACCCGGAGGTTGAGAAACATAAACTTCCTCAACAACATCTCCGTTTAAAAACGCACTTTCAACATCCATTTGAAAAAGTTTAAAATCTTTATGGCATGCAAAAGATGACAATAATCTAATTGATTCTAATCTAGCTACCGGAGCAAAGGATTCTTCGAAATCAATACCTTCCTCTTGCCGATAGCCTTGAGCTACTAACCAAGATTTGTTCCGGACGACGATTTGGTTTTCTTCGGTCTTGTTCTTGAAGATCCACTTTGTCCCTATGACGGTGTGGTTCTTCGATGGCAATGGAACAAGCTCCCAAACCTCATTCCTCTCGAATTGAATGAGTTCTTCCTCCATGGCTAGGATCCAAGCACCATCTTCGCACGCTTCATTAACATTCTTTGGCTCTATTGAGGAGGCAAAGGCACAATGAGCGAAGTGGTTGACTTGAGATCTCATCTTGACACTATCATGGATATTGCCAATGACTTGCTCATGAGGATGGTCACGAACGGTATGAAGCCGTTTGGGACTTCCCTGATCACTAGGAACATTCTCAAAAACTTCATTAGTCGGGTTAGTATCAATAGAATCAATAGAATTAGAATTACCAATTGAATCACATAAAACATCCATGGAGTCATCATCATTAGTAATTCTAGTTGGAACAAATCCTTCATTGAATGAAACATGAAGCGATTCCTCGATCGTTGAGGTTCGTTTGTTGTATATCCGGTAGGCTTTGCTACGTGAGGAATATCCAACAAAAATCCCCTCATCGGATCTTGGATCGAATTTGTCCAAACTACCATACGTGTTTTTAATAAAACATTTTGAACCAAAAACACGAAAATGTTTAACTTGAGGCAATCTACCAAACAACAATTCATAACAAGTTTGTTTAGTGCCGGGCCTCAAAAGTATCCTATTAAACACATAGCAAGCGGTGTGTACCGCTTCCGCCCAAAATTGATGGCCAAGTTGGCTATCATCAAGCATAGTGCGAGCACACTCCACTAGCGTCCTATTCTTTCTCTCAACAACACCATTTTGAGGAGGTGCGCGAGGGAATGAAAAAGTGTGTGTATTACCAAATTCATCACAAAAGTTCTCAAAAGAATCATTCTCAAATTCCCCTCCATGATCACTACGAATAGTGACAATGGTGGTTCCAATGAGATTTTGTACTTTCTTGACAAATATTGTGAAGTTTTCGAAAGCATCATTTTTATTACTCAATGAAAATACCCAAGTAAACCTAGAAAAGTCATCAACGATGACAAGTCCATATCGTGCATTTCCTAATGCAGCAACTCTAGTTGGCCCAAATAAATCTAGATGTAATAGCTCTGGTGGCCGCTTAGAAGAAATGCTTTTCTTAGGTTTAAAAGACGATTTTGGAAGCTTGCCTCGTTGACACGAGTCACAAAAGCTTTTCTTTTGAAAGACAAGCTTAGGGAAGCCTCTAATAGAATTTAACTTGGAAAGTTTAAATAGTGTTCCAAAGTTCACATGACCAAAACGTCGATGCCATAAGTGTTGTTCACTTGTGTTGGCAATGAGACATTGTTCATGTGATCTCGAAAGATCTATGATGTATATATCCTTATGGCGTGTGCCGGAAAACAATAATTCATTATTATCTTTTCTTAAAATATGGCACATTCCTTTCGCAAAGCTAACTTTGTAACCTTTGTCACAAAGTTGGCTTATTGAAATGAGATTGTGGTTTGATCCTTTAACAAGGTAAACATCACTTATTAACGGTTTAGAAGGATTACCCACTTTACCAACACCTATGATGGTTCCGCTCTCGTAGCCTCCAAAGACTACCCGGTTTCCATTTGCAATGGAAACCACTCCGGAGAGCAATTGACCGTCACTCGTCATGTGTTTTGAACACCCGCTATCGAGTATCCAATTCCTCTTGGAGCTAAATTTAAATTTGTTGCTCCGTTTATTTTTCTTGAGTACCTAAAGATAGAAAATATCGTATCATGGTACCCAAGGTCATTGGGTCTAAAAGATTAGACCTTTGGAAGCCAAGTCCAATTGGACTTAGACTTCCCCACATAATTATCACTATCCACTACATTTATAAAATAATCATTCATGTAAACTTGTTTTTCATCCATGCTTGTGTCCTTTGGGATTTAAATCTTGAAAATTTTGGGATCCCTAATCCTATTGGGAGCATGCATGTGTTGTTGATTTCTACGTGATGCATGTCGTGGATAGGCATAAGGAACATGATGAAATGGTGCATGTGGATAATTATTCATATGATGATGTGGGTGAACATATGCATGTGGGGGAACACGTGCGTGAGGGTGTCTCACATGGTGTGCACGTGTCCGTGGATGTGTAGCATAGAAATCATCATATGTGTGAGCTGGTGGAGTAGGACGTGTGTTCCTACGTGGCATGGTATTTGTGTACATGTAAGCATGGCCCTTCTTTGGAGGTCCACCCAAAGTGGGTTTCTTTTCAAATGAAGGTGTGTATGAGGTGGAAACACCATTGGTAGATGAACTACCAATAGAGTGTTTGCTACCACTCTTTGAGTCACCGGAAGTAGGCCTAACAAAAGTAGTGGCCGATTTGGATGAACTTCCCATCGTATACCCCAAGCCAATGTGGTGATTGGCCGGGAGTAAGTCATTTAGGATTTTATCCAAATGGTCCTTACCCTTATTGAATTTATTAATTCGGCCTAATGTGCACTCATATTTCTCGGTGAGAGAATGCATAGAAGCATCCAAAGTGGATACTTGCGATGTGAGCACATAAACACGAGATTTGAGATTTTCATTCTCAATACTCAAAGTCAAGTTTTGAGAAGTCAAATCCGCTATTTTGTGTTCCTCCGGATCATCAATGCTAACATGTTCAAGTTGAGACTTGAGATTACCAATCTCATTCTTCAACTCTTCAACAACGGTGTCGTTGTTGGTGATGATAGTTTTAGACGAGGTTTGAATGCTAGCTAAATCATCTTTTACTTTAGTATACCTATTTACTAATTTAGTTTATTTAGACCATAATTGCTCATTAGCATTTCTAAAGTCATCCATGGTTACCTCATCGCCTTCGTTGTCACTATCATCGAAGGAAGATCCTTGTTCATTTTCCTCTCTAGCCATGAAGCACATGTGTACTTGCTCCACTTGCTCATCATCTGACTCTCCGCTAGAGGAATCCTCGTAGTCGGTGAATGTCCCGACAAGCCCCTTTTTGTACCCTTTCTTGTACTTCTTGGACTTGTCGAACTTCGGCGCCTTCCACTTCTCCTTGTGCTTGTTTTGAGGACACTCCGCTTTCATGTGTCCTGGCTTGTTGCATTTGAACACAAAGGAGAGGGGGCGTTAGAAGAACTAAACTTCGATTTTTTTTTGAAGTAACCTTTCTGGAAGAACCGGTTGAACTTCTTTGCCATGAGTGCCATGGACTCCAAGTCCAACTCGTCTTCCGAGTTTTCATCATCGGTCGATGTGGAAGTAGATGGAGCGGCCTTGAAAGCAATAGCCTTCTTCTTTGGCTCGTCTTGCTTTAGGTAGGACTTTATCTTTTCCTGCAACTTCAACTTCCTATCCTTGCGTACCTCATAAGACATCAAGGTACCCATTAGTTGAACAATGGTATAAGTTTTCATGTCATTACCTTCCTCGATGGTGAAGGTACGTTTCTCCCAACTAGAAGGAAGTCCATCGATGATCTTCGAGACTTTCTCCTTTTGGGTGTAGGTCTTACCGAGAGCCTCCAACTCGTTTGTGATGTCGACGAAGCGAGCATAGTACTCCTTCATCTTCTCACCTTGTAGCACATGAAATAACTCGTAATCTTTATTAACTACAACGAGTTTAGAGTCTCTTACCCTACTCGTTCCTTCATGCAAGATGAGGAGGGAGTTCCATATTTGATATGCACTCTTACATGTGCATATCTTATTGAAGTCCTCGGGCTCCAAAGCACATTGCAAGGCGTTCATTGCCTAGGCATTGCTTACCTCCGCGGTGACCTCCGCGGTAGTCCATTTCTCGAAATCTTCTTCGGCGGGCTCGACATACTCCTTCATCTTGGCCCTCCATAATGAAGCACTCCGGAGGAAAGTTTCCATCCGGCATTTCCAGTACCCGTAGTTGGTACCGTTGAAGAAGGGAGGCCTCGTTGAGGAGTGTCCTTCCATCACCGCTTCACGATTCTTGAAGGTGCTATAGTCGGAAGGTGGACGAACGGTCTTGTTTTCGTTGGCAGACATAGCTATAGACTTGGCTCTGATACCAAATGTAATGCCCTGCTAAGCTATTGCACAAGTACTAGAGGGGGCGTGAATAGTACTTTAAAATAATTAAGAGGATAATTCCTAATTATCTTGCAAACTCTACCAATTAATGCAAAAATGCGGAAATGTAAATAATGACAACAAAGAAACAATCGCAAACACACGATGTTAATGGGTTCGGATCCACCCAAGTCTCCCCGACTTGTTCCCGGTGATCCTTTGTCCCAACCACCCGGATCCCCTCCGGATACTTAAGTTAGAAACCCTAACTCAAGATTTCCACTATGAAATACTTGTGAAAAACCTTCACAAGTCAAATCATACACAAAGGAAATTTGTGACTCCCACAAACAAACTCTCACAACCGAGAGTGAAACACTTACAATATCGAAAGTAAATAAAATAGAAATGCTTACCACAAAATACCTATGCCTTGAGTAAACTTACGAATTAGGGCAAAGATGATTTTGGGGAAGATGAAGAGGCACCAAACCCTAGCTCCAAGATGTAGATCAGTTATGGAGAGCTATGAGGTTGTTGGTGACCTAGGATCAAGCACTTGGCTTGGAAGGCTCACAATCAATGAATCTCTCTTTTGAAATAAGAGTGAGGGAGAGATTCTTGAAAGGAAATGAATGAGCTTTAATGAGATTGAATGCTTTCTCTTTGATCTCTAAACCTCTCTTAATATCAGCCTTGAGTGCAATGAATGTAGCACACCAAGTATTTATAGGATAGTTGAAAGAGAGAGAAAACCGTTTCAATTAAAGCTCCAACGGCTCTATTCTGAACCAAACTAGTCGGTCAAAGAACAACCACTGACCGACTAGTTCATCAACTAGTCGGTCAGTCAAAGAGCATGACCCGACTAAGTGGTGAACAGTGAATAGGTCGAAGTTCAGACTAACAGAACTAGTCGGTCAAAGAACTGTCACGCCCCGCTTCCCATTGTACTTGGGAGCGAGGACACGAGCGGGTCCGTATGTGCTTAAAACAAGAAGGATATACTTTTTCTTTCCTTCCTCCTTGGTTTAAGCACATTACGTGTCTGTGTGATAACATCCTTGCAGATTCTTGCATGCAACTCGAACAACACAGATAAGTTATTTAATTACAATCTCAAATCTCAAAGATAGTTTACAACAATGAAAGAAATGAAGGAGGGTCATAAGCCCATACAAATATTGGAATAGACAACAAGTACAAATATGATGAGAGGCACATAGCTCCTCAGCGAAGGAACTTAGCGGTAAGGCACTCCTGATCAACTTGCTTAGTCTCTAGCATGCTCCTCAGCAAACATGTCTAATACCTGACGTATATTTCACAAGACAATGAAATATACGTCAGCGAGGGTCGCTCGGCAAGATTTAAAAAGATACAAAGAAACTTGACCCTTCGGCAAGGTTTTCAAAAACATTTACATGACAATATGAGAATCAAAAATATAAGTCACGTTGGTTAGAGCATGGCAGCGTAAGAAACATATGAGCACTGGCAAGTGTAGTGTGCAAAACAGTGAGCAGGCGAGGTGTAGTGCACAAAGTAACGAACATGACAAGGTGTAATGTGTACAACAATAAGCATGGCAGGTGTTGTGTGTACAACAATAAGCATGGCAAGTGTGTGCACAGCAATAACTCGGTGAGTGTGGTGTGTACAGCAGTAAACATGGCAAGTGTGGTGTGTACAACAATAAGCATGGCAAGTGTTGTGTATACAGCAATAGGCATGAAATGAGTAGTGTGCACAGCATTAGGCATGATATTAGTCGACGAATAAGGCAGGAGTAACTAACAGAATACGCAATCCTCAATAATAACAACAGGAGTAAAAGAATGGGACAATCAACCAAGTGTGCCTAGTGAAAAGCCCAATGTCTGAGGGGGGAAAAGTGACCAGCATTACACCCAAGCCAACGGGAGCTACCCGTGGCTCTCTACTCACCGACCCGTCCAGGTGTCGGTCAAGTTCACCACGAGAGTGCAATCCAGCATTCCAGCCTCTACTACATTGAACTACCCCACCCAAGTGTCCTGCTGGAACACGAGCCAGCCTAATTCATATTACAAGCACGAGTTTGTCAACTCACATGACATCATGATTTCACTATTTCGTCTCTTAGGCGCATGAATTCACAAGTCCACGATTTCAAGTGTTCCATCAATCTGTTCCATCAATATCCATTCACTCAAGTGTGTACAAGCAGGTTAAGTTATCACCGTGACAGGCATTATGGTATGACACAACATTAGTTATTCTCGGTTTGACAAATAAATGTAACAACACTTTAAAACACGTAAAAAGAATGCACACTTGCCTGATTTGACGATTGGGTGTCCAGATGATCACGGAGAAAGATGTGACTCAATCTCTAAGAGCTCTTCTGTTCTTAGTTGCAGATGGAGGAGAGGGGAGGTGACTCGTGGCGGAGGGGCTGGAAAAGGCGTCGGACAGCTGCAGGCGGGAAGATGGCCGGCGTTGATGGACTGCAGTCGAGAGGGGATGTGTTGCGGTTGCTGTCGTCGGAGGAGAGCTCGGAGGGAGGAGAAGGAGGGGCGTGCGGCGTCGGGAGGTTTGCATGGGCGGTGAAGGTCTTGCTGGGTGCATCGCTGTCAGGGATGCAAACACCGGATGTAGCAGAGGTGGGCGCCGGTGACGGGAGTGGGTGCAAGCGGATGAAGGGGAGGTGACGGGTTTGGACGTGGGGTTAACTACAAGTGGAGGTGTTGCGAGTGTGGGGCTGTCGCTATAAAAAGACTCCGGAGGGCTCAGCGATGGGAGTCGCAGCGACGGAGAGGGGTGCTCGCATCGGCGTTGGGGTTGGGCTCGGATGAGGGTGCGGGGACGTGATGAAGAAGGAGGGGCGCGGCATTTGTTTGAGGCTAGGGTTTAGATACGGGGGCTTGTGCTTTTGTTTTAGAGAGGGGTAGGGCTTGCAGCCTTAGGATTTATAATTGGGGTTTTAAAAGATGTGTGGGGTGCGTGAGTTAGTACGAACCCTAGCATGGGGTTTCAAAAGAAAGTAGGGCCTGGGTTGTATGTGTTGGGTAATGGCTGTAGGGTTATTTGTACATGCTAGGACTAGGTTTAAAATTTTATAAGGCTGTGCTGTGCGTTTTAGGGTTGTAGGAAAATTAGGAAATGTTTTAAAAGGAAGGTGTTTTTAATAATCAGATTTGTTTTGATTAGGGAAAGTTTAGAAACGTATTTAATAGAAAAGAAAAAGGAAATGAGTAAAAAGGAAAGTGTTTTTAAATTTTGTTTTAAATGCAATTCATTAGGGAAAATAATTTAGCAAGAGATAATAGGAACGTTTGAATAGCCATTATATTTAGGGAAAATTAAAGACAATGTATTTTAGGAAAGCTTGAAAGATAGTAATAATTAGAGGAATAATGGGTTTTGATGAGATTTAATTGGGGAAATTATGACAATTGTTTTAAAGGAAGTTTGAATTTAAATAATAAATGGAGGGAGAATAATTGGGGTTTGATCATATAATACTTACAAATCTAATATATTGCTTTTATAAGGATTTAAAATAGGAAAGTTTGAATAACAGTATTAACAGGAAGAGATTAATGGGTTTAGAAACTAGGATGGTTTTTTGAAATGAACAGTTTTTAAAATAAATAAAAATGGATTTGTTTTAAATAATAATTATTAGGGGAAATAAAGCTTAAGTAGTTTTGGAAGGTTGGAAACATAATAATAATTAGGATAATTAAGAGCAAGGATTAAAAGGAAAGTTTTTGAAATTTAAACGGATTTGTTTTTAATACTATTCATAAAAGCAAAAGATAAATAGGAAAGTATGAACTTTGAAAAGATTTGTTTTTAATAAATATTGATTTAGAAAATTAAGAGCAAGATGGAAAAATGGAAAGTTTGAATCATATTATTAATTAGGGGAATAATAGGGTTGAATGAGTAAAATAATTCCAAATTAGTTATTTCTTTAATTAGGATATATAAAAAGGGAAACAATTTGAATTCGAATTTGAAAATACTTGAAATTAAAAACATTTGAATTTTTTTGACCTTAAATATTAATAAAGTCTTAATGAATTAACTATAAACATAATAATGAAATCAGACATCTAGAGTTTATTAATGAAAGACATACATAATTAGAATTCTACCAAATCAGCTATAGACTTTATTAGGATTAAAATAGGAAGTTTTCAAAAAGAATTTGAATTCATTTTTAAACATTTGAATTTTGAAAAAAATTTGAGTTTTGAAAACTTAAACCATTAATAATAAATTTAAATAAGCTAACCTAATGCAAGTGTACTAATGAGACTAACACATCAAGGGTAATAAATGAAATTATTATAAGTGAAATTGAGGGTTGGATATGATTGATCTAGTTTATAAAAGATTTGATTTGGATAAGATCTATTAGTATAATAGATATGATTTGGATGATCTGTTAACTAAAATATGACAGTTTATTTGATGAGGATATCTGATATATTGGGACTTGATATGATCATCCATTCAATTTAGATATTGGTTAAGATATGATCAAGATAAGATTTGATGGGTAATCTGATTAAGGTAATCGGATTATTACAATCTCGTCCCTGCAAACAACATCAACCAAAGTTACAGAAGATATAAATGCGACAGCTAAGTCGCATCCTCGAGATATGAAAATAATAATTAAAACTAATTATATATACTAATACGCTAATAAATCACTATAATAATAGAATACATACGAAATATGTATATACAGAAACAGGCCGTTACAAGAACACTTGCCAACCGACTAGTTTCACAACTAGTCGGTCGGTGAGTGAACTTAGACCGACTAAGAGATAAAACAAATAGTCTGAGCACAAATTGATTTAGTCGGTCCAAGAACAAATGTTGACCGACTAGTTCATCAACTAGTCGGTCGACAAACGTTCTTTGACCGACTAACGATAAACAGTAAGTAGGCATGTACAGTAGAAGCTGAATTCAAATACAGCTAGTCGGTTTAAGAACAACTGCTGACCGACTAGTTTCTCAACTAGTCGGTCGGTCATTGATCTTTGACCGACTAACCGTAAACAGTAGCTCAGGCTCAAAAATGGAAGTTCAACTAGTCGGTCCAAGAAGGATTCCTAACCGACTAGTTTCACAACTAGTCGGTCGGTGAACCTTCTTTGACCGACTAATTGTAAACAGTAACTGAGCTAGAAATGAATGAGGCAAACTAGTCGGTCCAAGAAGCATTGCCGACCGACTAGATCACCATCTAGTCGGTTGGTTCTTCTTCTTGAACCAACTAACATGCACAAGAAGTCGCGAATCGAAGCGCGAAGCTTCGGGAAAGTTCGTATGGACTTCTACTAAGATCCTATGTCTAAGATAGGAGCGTTATGAAGATTAAAACGTAAGACCTACTCAAGGCTTAACATTCTACGGAACGAAGCTTAAAGACTATAAATAAAACTTGACGAACCATCTTCGAAAGCTTCGATCCGAATCTTCATGACTTCTAAAATGGTCCAAAAGCTTCAACGAAGCTTTAGGCATATGATCATGTGCTTTGAGAAGTCTTGAGACGTCGCTTTGGATGTTCATATAAGTTTGGCGACGATCTCCATAACTGCGCTCACAAAGTGTTAGTTCACGATATATTTATATTTGTTCATCATCCAAAACCAAATCTGGGGAGTCCAATATCCAACAGACGGATGT
Source organism: Scilla litardierei (assembly GCA_030789695.1). Lineage (NCBI taxonomy): Eukaryota > Viridiplantae > Streptophyta > Magnoliopsida > Asparagales > Asparagaceae > Scilla > Scilla litardierei. Next base: position 141,831 of record JAULAV010001158.1, read on the forward strand.
CCTCGCTTATGCCCCACGGAAAGAATTGGTCCAAGAATCTGCCATGAAAGGCAAATATGAGAAAAGGGACGACCTCAAGTTATGCAAGTACCACAACGACTATCGGCATGATACCAACGACTGATGGACACTCAAAAAGGAGGTAGATGCACTGGTCAAGCGCGAGCATCCCAAAACCCCGGTCAATGATCAACTCATCAAGGAGGGGCCCTCAAAGCAAAAGGGCAAGATGACAGGGCGGCTGTCACTAAGGTGATCGACTAATAAAGCGTCTAAGCTTAAAGTCGAATAAAAAGCATGGGACGAAAGCAACCCTCAGCGAAATTCGGAAATACATGTACGCTTTTTACTTTCTTCAATAAAGCATATTTTTCATCAAATAAATTCTGCGCCCTTTTCGGAACAACTTTCTTCGATAGAGCATTAATGAATTTTATGAAAAGAGTCCCATCAGATTTCCAAAAAAAAGGATCCTATCCTTTGGGAACCTAGATGAACCAAACTCATACTGACGAAACCCATGTTGACCCTAACGTGTCGTCAGTCAGAAGTCGAAGATCCACCTCTTCGCCACTGAGCGACTCTCTCACATTGTCAGTCGTACGTCGAATGGGCCACCCCTTCGCCACTGAAAGACCCTAACGTGTCCCTAACGTGTCGTCAGCCGTAAGTCGAAGGGCCACTCCTTTGCCATTGAACGGCTCTCTTGTGTCCTCAGCCGTAAGTCGAAGGGTGACGCCCCCCATCATGTGCGTGCTAGATGTGTGCAATAATACGATTGGGGGCGTGAGATTTAAATATTTGTAACCGCAAGCGCACGGTGTTGTAGTGTGGCTTGGGGGGTCGAACTCAGGGAGGCGTGGATGTGCTTGTGTCAAAGAGGATCAAAATCACCCAATGGGCGAGCTAGCCCGGATTAAATGATGGGTTGTCACGGTAAATGGAATGCAAGGTATAGACAATATAAAGGAAAAACCCGGGACTTTGGTTTCCACCCCATCATGTGATTCTCGCCGATACAGCCTACGGGTAGGATGGTGATCGGAATTAGGGTCTAATGGTGAGACGTTGCCTCTGAAAGTGGTACCGGCGTCCCATGGGCCTAATATCCCGGTCGGTGCCCAGGATGATACGCCGGACTTCCCGGGTTCCATCAGTGGGCACTCCCGTGTCCATTAACATTGATCGACTCCGGGAGCACTAAGCTCGCAACGATAACTCCCAACGTCTCATCATGTCGCTCCCGCGTGCTAGGATTCGACGTCTACGCTAAGGGCGTGAGCTATGGCTTGGGAGTCAACCGCCAAGTTTATTCCCCCTTGGCCCAACGGTCAAAGGCGGTCTTTTTCCCGCCGATGACAATAAAATACCCCGCGTAACCGTTAGATTCCTAATCCCTATCGATTTCCTAACCCTATGGACGCATCGGGAAGAGCCCACGAAGGGGTTTCTGCTAAAATCCCAGATTTGGGAACTACTCACACATATTTAGTAAAAAGCGATCTAAACAAAAATCGACCGTAAAAATCATGATCAGACAATAGAAATGCAATGGTAGTAAAGCAATCAAGATAATACTAAAGTTTGACAAAGATCTGAAAACTTACAAAAACTGGGAAATTACAGCCGTCACAAAATGAAGAAAACAACAGAAAATAATCAACTTTCGTTTCTGGAAAACCTAGGGTTCTATATATATGAAAAGATATCACCCAATCGGTTGACAAGTCAACCGATCGGGTGACCTGCTTCAAACTTTTACAGCGCAATGCGGGACTTCACCCGGTCATCTTCAACCGGTCGGTCGACATATGAATGTGACCGGTTGGATCTTGGTGCCGTCGGGTGAGGAGGCCGGTTGAGCTGACTGTGTCTTGGCTTTTGAGATTCAACTACAGGTGAACCGATCGGGTGAAGGTCACCCGATCGGTCGGCAATCAGCTTCGATTTCTAGAGAGTTTGAGCTTTTGACCCGGTCACTGAACCGACCGGGTGACTTCTTGTGAGCTCCATGCTGCGTCCGGGTGGTGCACGCGTGCATCACCCGATCGGTTGAAGATGACCAACCGACCGGGTGAGGGGTTGAAAGATGATATCATTGTCGTTTGACCCCCTGGATCACGCGTGACTCCTCCCGTTGCTCCGGGGACTTGCGATATCGTCGTTTTATGTCCCTTATGCCAGTAAACTCCTGCAAAATACGGAAAACACGGAAAAGTGAAAGAAAACAAAAAAACACGAGAAAACGAATATAAGACGGCGGTAAAATACGGAAAAACACGGAAGAAAACATGCGCAAATATATGAAATATAAATGCACGTCAAAATCCCCCAAGCTGAACTCTTCCTCCTCTTCGAGGAAGACGAGTGAGAGTAAGAGCTCGGAGAGAGAAAATAAAGAGAAAGAGAGAAAAAGAAAACTCTATATCCTAGATCGCCCGTCAGGGCCAACAAAATCAAAAACGACACACCAAGCAAGCAAACGCCAAATCACATCACTAAACCAAGGAATACGAGTCCAGACAAGTGCCGTGGGCCCACGCGGTGAAGCGCGAGTGAGTGTGGTCGTGCGCTAGCAGACGGTGTCACTATCTACGATGTGCAATAAAGCACGATATACACAAATCCATGAAATGACCCGAATATCGATTCGAATTGAGTAAAGCGGTGAATATATAGTTCAAGCATGCATGAGAATAGAGAAAGAATCGAAACATATCATGCGTCAGGGGCTCCACAACTAAGGTTAAGGAAATCACCACACTAAAGCCTAGATAATAGCTAAAAAGTTCCTAAGCCAAGTGTTTTCAAAACCGATAGGGATTGAGATGATGTGGAGTAGAACACTCGGTGCAAATTCTCGCCTTCCCTTTATTCTCGGCAAGTAGGAAAAGATATTCACACGGGAATTTTTTTGGGTTTTGGGTATTTGTATATATTTTTTGGATTTTTGGCTATACAATTTTTTTCTTTCTTTTCTTTTCTATTCTTTTTGGGTTTTTCTTTTCTTTTCTCCTTTTTTTTGGATTTTTGGGTTTTTTTGGATATACACATGTGTACTCTCCCAAGTGGGAGAACGGTACACGACGAGGGGATTTGCACCAAGTAAAACAAAAAAGAAATCGGAATCTAAACACTTGGGCAAAGGAAACTATTCTCGCTAATTAGAGCATGGGCTAAATGGATTATCCTAGTCCTTAATTGTGGAATCCCGACACATGCAAAATGAAGCATACGATACATATAATCATGCATACAGAATACAGACAAGAGAAGCAAATACCGCATTATTCATATCGAAGCGTGATAATCTAGGGGTCATTCCTGGACAGTTATATAAAGTAAAATCACAAAGTTGAAGCACACCAAACAGCTAGGCATGACACACGACTCACAAAAAGCTAAGTGGACCCACGATGCGTGAAATGCAGGGGACTCGATATCCTAGGGTTAGTGAGTGTGATTATCGATGCTATGCTAGTTGTGTGTGATTTTGTGGCAATTCATCATAGGGTTCATCTCTAGGAGAAAGAGATAAAAAAGAAAAGAAAATTTTAAAACACGATGAAAACGACACAAAAACGAAAAAGAAAGACTCAAATGACGCATAAAGTGCGACTCCCCCAAGCTGAAGCTTGCATTGCCCTCAATGCAATAAGAGTGAGTACGTGAGGGCAATGAAAATGGGGGGGAATATGCACTGACACAAAAAAGAAATGAAAAACATGGAAAACACAGATACAAAACTTAAAATAAAGGGAAAATCACATCACACGCCATAAAAATAGAAAAAGAAAGAAAGAAAATGATATGACACGACAAATGAAACAAGCACACACACAAAGAAAACAAAACACGACAACACAGCAAAATAGACTTCCCCCAAGCTAGACATGACAATGCTAGCAATGAGATATGATCGTGAAAGTGCAGAGATATGCAAAGGGGTGGTCAATCGGAGCCGCTGGTGGAAAATGGTAGGGAGAGGGAGGTGCCCGTAATTGAATTCGAAGCGACCATCGGGGCGGGGCTTAATCATATGAATGTGCCGCAGGACGTCAAGATCTAGACGTGAGGGTCCTGCGGCAGTAGGAAGATTTTGGGGGATGGGAATGTTAAACTGTGGGGAAGAAACAATAATAGTATTAATGCCCCCAACAACAGATTTTGCCCTTCACAGCCCTACTAATCTCGAGAAGCTTGTAAACAAGCCAATCGTCGGTATGAACAGGGACAGTAGGGGCCCTAAAGCTAACTCCATCAGCATCACGAACAAAGGGGAAAGTCATGGCCCAGAGAATAAAAAGATCGGGGATAGGCACGGTGCCTGACTTATCCCGCGGGAAAAATGCAGAGGATATGATCCTATGGGCCAGACGAAATATGGGATGGATGATGGAGGAGGCCTTGGCCTTACCCCGGGGATAGCGAGGGAGTATGGTGAGGCGAAACCAAAATTTATCGACGTCAAATTCCTGGGGGTATCTGTAGTGTCGGATAGCGTCATTCCCAAGAATAAGGAAACCAAATATATCATTGATGGTATCTAGGTTGGTGCGGATGGTTTGGTTACGCACCCAGAAAGTGACGGTCGACCCTGACTCACAAACGAGGGAGGAAAGGAATTCTAGGGTGAGTGATGGGTAGGATACTGCAGAGGCATTCAGGAAGGCCAACCAACCTAGGTTAGCAAAAAGAGTCTCGACCTCAGTGAAGACACCGAGGTCGACGAGTGATTGGGTGTGGGAAAACTTGGTTGATAGATACCCCCGAGCATCTAGTCTGTGGTAGAAGTCTTTCTGCTCTTGGTTCCTAACTAGGTACCCATGTGGGCCCAACATGGGGTCCACATGGGGGAACAGGTGGGGGAGGGGCTAGTGTCAGTTCACGTGTGTGGGGAGGAGGATGTGTTTGTTTACGTCTCTTTCGAGACGGTTCCTCCTCCCGCAAGATACCCTTCCCCTTATCTCTTTCCTGGGCCATGTGTGCGTGTGAGTGATGCAAATGAGTGTAAAATACTATCGAAGTGCACACACACGAATAATCAAGCAAGTTAAATATCTTGGGTAAAAATTGAAATTCGAGAAGTGGAGCAAAGTTACCCAGTATAGATTCGAGTTCTTCGCTTGTAGTTGACCCAATGCCGTGCAATGGGAGAAGTGTGGAGCCGCGACACTCTTCTTCAGCAAAAATTCGAAAGTGGGGGTGGTTGTTGGGGATTAGGGCTAGAAAAATGCGAAATAGGAGAGGGAGAGAGAGAAAGAGATGGAGGGATGGAAGGGGGAGGTGGAGAGAGAGGCTAATGGAGGAGTGGGGGAAGTGGGAGGGGAGTTTTCGGCCGTTGGGAGAAGTTGGAAGGCGAAACGACAGCAAAGAAGGCGATCGGGCGAGGGGCTGTGAACGGGTGGGTGGGGGGATATTTATAGGGTTTAAGTCGAACCGATCGGGTGATAAGTCACCCGATCGGTTGACTTTAGGTCGAAATTTTAAGCTGAAAAAGTGCTACAGGTGAACCGGTCGGGTGATAACTCACCCGATCGGTTGGCCGCACCACAGATCTTCCCGAAATTTTAGGGTTTCTCACCCGGTCCCTCAACCGGTCTTGCTTTTTGTCACCCGATCGGTTGACAAATCCCTGAAATTTTACCGAGAGTTTCCCCATGTCACCCGGTCTGCCAACCGGTCTCTTCTTTCCTCACCCGGTCGGTTCATTTAGTGGCAGACACGGCCGTTAGCTGATACATCCCAACCGATCGGTTGAGTTATCAACCGATCGGTTGGGGCCTTGTTTTCTGCAAAAACCCACAAATCGCCTAAGTTCCACAACGGAAGTTCTTGCGGCTGGATTTATTTATAAAAATAGATAAAATAAAGTTAAAAATAATCCTAAAAATTGAAACAAAAGTTTAGAGCATGGGTTGCCTCCCATGAAGAGCTTTTGTTTAACATCGTTTAGCTCGAGGCCCGTTGATGATGTTCATGGTGGGCGATACGGGTGATGCCCAAAATCCGGCATCTCTTCAACTCCAGAGCTTGTGGCTGTTGGTGTAGTCGGCGGCTGTAAGAACATTTGCTCAACTACCCTCCCTTTATCGACATGATCCAGGGGCTTCTCCCTCAAATTGGCATCTACCGTCATCTTTTTCAGGATCCAGACCTCATCACCGGTGAGGTCCATGGGTTCTTTCCCTTTTCTCCTCATAGGAGGAGCCTTAGGGAATCCGGGAGGGGTCACACGTCACACGACCACCTCATTAGCAACTTCATTCTTTGGGGAGCCAACTTGCTCTCCAAGGTCCCCCAAGCTATCGGGGGGATTCCTCGAGAGTACTTCCCAGGCACTTGTTTCAACAGCTCTATCTTCTTCGTTCTCCAGCATACTGATACTACGATCGTCCGGGGGGTTTGGGTTCTTCATCGACAAGCCTAAGTCAAATTCGGCTCTTTCTTGGCTGACATTGAGGGAAAGCTTCACATTCTTCACGTCTATCAAAACTCCGGCGGTTGCCATAAAGGGCCGTCCCAGGATAATAGGAGTGTGCTTGTCTTTCGGCATGTCCATCACCAAAAAATCAACCGGTACTTGTACTCCTCTCACATCGACGGGGAGGTCGTCCACTACTCCCACCGGGTACTTGACCGAACGGTCAGCAAGTTGTAATGGCATGCCGGTGGGCTCTAAGTCTCCCATCCCTATTCTCTTGTACAGCGATAGGGGCATTAAGCTGACGCTCGCTCCTAGATCGACGAGCGCCCTCTGGATTTGCACTTCCCCAATAGAGCAAGGGATGGAGAAACTTCTTGGGTCCTTGAGCTTGGGCGGATTTGCGCACTGAATGAGGGCGCTGCACTCCGCCGTTAACACGACCTTCTCTTTTCTGGATCCCCGTGTCACCAAGTCTTTCAGAAATTTGGCATATGAGGGAATTGTCTCGATGGCCTTAAGGAAGGGGATTTGTAAGCTCAGATCTTTCACCATGGCAAAGAATTTGCCATACTTCTCATCAATTTTGGCTCGGGCAAGCCGTTGTGGAAAAGGCACAACGGGCTTGAATACTCTTAGGTTCCCTTCCTCATCCTTTTTCTTCTCCTCTCTATGAACTCCCTCCGGAGCAGTTGGCTTGGGCGACGAAGCACCGTCGTCATTTAATTTCTCAATTGGTCGTTCCACGACCAACGATGCTTCTGGTCCTTTGGGGGGCATTCTCATGGGTATTTGCGTTCCGCTCCTCAAGACGATGGCGGACACGTTCTCATACTCATGCGTGAGCGCCAAGGTCCGATTTACCCCCCTCAGGTTCACCTCAGGCTGTGACGGTAATAAATTCTACAGTCTCTGAAGGTTCGCCACTTGCAACCCCAGCTGGGTCACCTGATCAGTGAGGACTCTTTGTCCCATCTCCAGCTTCAAATTTATCTTCTCCTGGTTGGCGATGTATTGAGTCAAGAGGGACTCAACCGGAGAGATGGCCCTCTGCTGGCCGTATTGCTGCTGGGTGGGCTGCTGATTCCTAGGAGCATACTGTTGATACTGTTGTGGAGGTTGTTGCTGCTGAAATTGCTGCTGCTGAAACTGCTGCTGAGGCCTAGCCGGCTGATATATCTGCTGTTGTTGCTGAGCCGGCTGTTGATAAGGCGCTCGGTAGCTAAGGTTGGGATGATTTCGGTTGTTAGGATAGTAGGCCGGGTTGGATTTGGTTCGTGGTGGAAAAGGCATATTCCATATAGGATTGTAAAATAATGCGCTCGCCTGATCCAACGGCGGTGAGATGTCACCACCGTCGAACTCTCCAAAAACTTCGGACTCCACCGCAGTAATCTGTTGTGAACCGGCTCCACCGGCGCCTACCATCAATGCGGAGATCTGGGTCGACAGCAAGTCAAACTTGCTTGACAATTTGTCGACGTCTTCGAATCTATGGATGCCCCTAGATCTAGGTGTGGCTCTCTCGTCACACCACCGTTCATTGTTGGATGCCATATTTTCCAGAATCTGTCCGGCATCTTCTTCGCTTCTTAACATAAAGGAACCTCCAGCCGTGGCGTCCATGGAAGATTTTAAATCGTCCCTCAACCCATTATGGAACAGATTTATGATCTGACACTTGGGGAGCTCATGGTGGGGACATCTTCTCTGCATCTCCTTGTATCTCGTCCAAGCTTCATGCAAGGACTTATGGCTGGCCTTGGAGAAGGAGGAGATCTCACTCCTCAGCTTCATGGTCTTCCCCGGGGGAAAGAACTTCATCAGGAAAGCATTTGAGAGCTTCTCCCAGGTGTTGAATGTATTCGGGTCCTTCCCCCTAAGCCACAGCTTGGCCTTATCTCGCAAGGAGAAGGGGAACAGCTTCAGTCGGATCGCCTCAGTTGTGACACCATTTATCCGGAAGGTGTCACATTTCTCCTGGAAGGGTCTAAATGCTCAATCGGGCTCTCCATGGGTGCACCCAAAAATTGATCCTGCTGGATCCACGTCACCAAAGATGGCTTAAGCTCGAAGATTTGGGCCATAATAGCTGGAGGACGGATGGCAGAGGTGGACTCGATGGAAGGCATCGAGTACTCTAGCAGGGACTTGTGAGGCGGGGTGTTCTCCCCCATGGCTTCAGGATCCTCTCTTCTTCGCTTCTCGGCAGCCAAACGCCTTAGGGTGGCGTTTATCTCTGGGTCAACGTGGATCAAGTCATCTAGACTTCTTGAACTCCTTCTCCATTGAACGAATCTCTTGTGTCCTCAGCCATAAGTCGAAGGGCCACTCCTTCGCCATTAAACGACTATCTTGTGTCCTCAGCCGTAAGTCGAATGGTGACGCCCCCCAGCTTGTGCGTGCTAGATGTGTGCAATAATACGATTGGGGGCGTGAGATTTAAATATTTGTAACCACAAGCACACAGTGTTGCAGTGTGGCTTGGGGGTCGAACTCAGGGAGGCGTGGATGTGACTATGTCAAAGAGGATCAAAATCACCCTATGGGCGAGCTAGCGCGAATCAAATGATGGGTTGTCACGGTAAATGGAATGCAAGGTATAGACAATATAAAGGAAAAACCCGGGACTTTGGTTTCCACCCCATCGTTCGATTCTCGCCGATACGGCCTAAGGGTAGGATGGTGATCGGAATTAGGGTCTAATGGTGAGACGTTGCCTCTGAAAGTGGTACCGACGTCCCATGGGCCCGATATTCCGGTCGGTGCCCAGGATGATACGCCGTGTTGGATATTGGACTCCCCGGATTTGGTTTTGGATGATGAACAAACATAAATATATCGTGAACTAACACTTTGTGAGCGCAGTTATGGAGATCGTCGCCAAATTCATATGAACATCCAAAGCGACATCTCGAGACTTCTCAAAGCACGTGATCATATGCCTAAAGCTTCGTTGAAGCTTATGGACCATTTTAGAAGTCATGAAGATTCGATTGAAGCTATTGAAGACGGTATCGTCAAGTTTTATTTATAGTCTTTAAGCTTCTTTCGTAGAATGTTAAGCCTTGAGTAGGTCTTACAGTCTAAATCTTCATAACGCTCCTATCTTAGCTCTAGGATCTTAGTAGAAGTCCATACAAACTTTCCCGAAGCTTCGCGCTTTGATTCGTGACTTCTTGTGCATGTTAGTTGGTTCAAGAAGAAGAACTGACCGACTAGATGGTGATCTAGTCGGTCGGCAAAGCTTCTTGGACCGACTAGTTTTTGTCAGTCAATTCTAAGCTCTTTACTGTTTACAGTTAGTCTGTCTACGTTGACTCACCGACCGACTAGTTTGTGAACTAGTCGGTCAGTGATGCTTCTGTGACCGACTAGTTGAGCTTTCCCTGTACATGCACATTTGAGCCTGAGCTACTGTTTATCATTAGTCAGTCTGTGTTCATTGATCGACCGACTAGTTGATGAACTAGTCGGTCAACTTTCCTTCTTGGACCGACTAGTTTAGCTTTACTGTACATGCCAATTTTCACCTAACTTACTGTTTATCGTTAGTCGGTCTATGCACATTTGGCGACCGACTAGTTGATGAACTAGTCGGTCAACATTTGTTCTTGGACCGACTAAATCAATTTGTGCTCAGACTTCAGTTTTATCTCTTAGTCGGTCTCAGTTAAGTAACCGACCGACTAGTTTTGAAACTAGTCGGTCAGCTACTCTTCTTGGACTGACTAGTTCCTTTTGTCTGTGCTTCGACCTTTTGGCTGTTCTTCCATTAGTCGGTCTACGTTAAATGACCGACCGACTAGTTGATGAACTAGTCGGTCGGTGGTTGTTCTTTGACCGACTAGTTGATTTTAGAAAAGAGCCGTTGGAGCATTTAATGACTCGAATTTCTTTCTCTCTCTCTCATCCATCCTATAAATACTTGATGGGCTAAATTCATTGCAGTCAAGGCTGATATTATTGCAAGTTTAGAGATCAAGAGAAATCATTCCAAGCTCATTAAAAGCTCTTTCATTCCATTCAATAATCTCTCCTCACTCTTACTTCCAAAGAGAGATTCATTGAGTGTGAAGCCTTCCAAGCCAAGTGCTTGATCCTAGGTCACCAACAACCCCATAGTTCTCCATCGCTGATCTACATCTTGGAGCTAGGGTTTGGTGCCTTCTTCTTCCTCAAAATCATCCTTGCCCTAATTCGTAAGTATACTCAAGGCATAGGTATTTTGTGGTAAGTTATTCTATTTCATTTACTTTCATTTTGTAAGTTTTTTTATCTCGGTTGTGAGAGTTGTGTTTGTGATCCCGGGTTGTGGGAGTCACAAATTACTTTGTGTATGATTTGACATGGTGAAGGTTCTTCACAAGTATTTCATAGTGGAAATCTTGAGTTAGGGTTTCTAACTCAAGTATCCGGAGGGGATCCGGGTGGTTGGGACGTAGGATCACCGGGAACAAGTCAGGGAGACTTGGGTGGATCCGAACCCAGTAATATCGTTGTTTGCGATTGTTTCTTTGTTGTCTAACATTTACTTTTCCGCATTGTTTGGTAGAGTTTGCAAGTAATTAGGAATTAGCCTCTTAATTATTTTAAAGTAATATTCACCCCCCCCTCTAGTACTTGTGCAGTAGCTTAGCAGGGCATTACATTTTGTATCAGAGCCAATTCTATAGCTATGTCTACTAACGACAACAAGACCGTTCGTCCACCTTCCGACTATAGCACCTTCAAGAACCGTGAAGGAGCGTCTTCGGTAATACAAGGACATTCCTCAACGAGGCCTCCATTCTTCAACGGTACCAACTACGGGTACTGGAAATACCGGATGGAAATTTTCCTCCGGAGTGCTTCACTATGGAGGACAACGATGAAGGAATATGTCGAGCCAACCGAAGAAGATTTCGAGAAATGGACTCCCGCGGAGGTCGCCGCGGAGGTAAGCAATGCCAAGGCAATGAACGCCTTGCAATGTGCTTTGGAGCCCGAGGACTTCAATATGATATGCACATGTAAGAGTGCATATCAAATTTGGAACTCCCTCCTCATCTTACATGAAGGGACGAGTAGGGTAAGAGACTCTAAACTCGTTGTAGTTAATAAAGATTACGAGATGTTTCATATGATACAGGGTGAGAAGATGAAGGAGTATTATGCTCGCTTCGTCGACATGATAAACGAGTTAGAGGCTCTCGGCAAATCCTACACCCAAAAGGAAAAATGTTCAAAGCTTATCAAGGACTTCCTTCGAGTTGGGAAAAACGTACCTTCGCCATCGAGGAAGGTAACGATATGAACAAGTATACCGTTGTTCAACTAATGGGTACCATGATGTCTTATGAGGTACGCAAGGATAGCAAGTTGAAGTTGTAGGAAAAGATGAAGTCTTACCTACAACAAGAAGAGCCAAAGAAGAAAGTTATTGCTTTCAAGGCCGCTCCATCTACTTCCACATCAACCGATGATGAGAACTCGGAAAACGAGTTGGACTTGGAGTACATGGCTCTCATGGCCAAGAAGTTCAACCGGTTCTTCTTGAAAGGTAACTTCAAAAACAAGTCAAAGTTCAATTCTTCTAACGCCTCTTCTTCTTTGTGCTTTAAATGCAACAAACCAGGACACATGAAAGCGGAGTGTCCTCTAAACAAGCAAAAGGAGAAGTGGAAGGCGCCTAAATTCGACAAGTCCAAGAAGTACAAAAAGGGGTACAAAAAGGGGCTTATCGGGGCAACATTCACCGACTCCGAGGATTCCTCAAGCGGAGAGTCGGACGATGAGCAAGTGGAGCAAGCACACATGTGCTTCATGGCAAGAGAGGAGCATGATCAAGGATCTTCCTCTTCCGATGATAGCGACAACGAAGGCTATGAGGTAACCATGGATGACCTTAGGAATGCTAATTCTCAATTGTGGTCTAAGTATACTAAATTAGTAAATAGGTATACTAAAGTAAAAGATGACTTAGCTAGCATTCAAACATTGCCTAAAACTATCATCACCAACAACGACACCGTTGTTGAAGGGTTGAAGAATGAGATTGTTAATCTCAAGACTCAACTTGAACATGTTAGCATTGAAGACCCGGAGGAACACAAAATAGCGGATTTGACTTCTCAAACCTCGACTTTGAGTATTGAGAATGAGAATCTTAAATCTCGTGTTTATGTGCTCACATCGCAAGTATCCACTTTGGATGCTTCTATGCGTTCTCTCACCGAGAAATATAAGAACACATTAGGCCGAATTAATAAATTCAAAAAGGGTAAGGACCATTTGGATAAAATCCTAAGTGACTTACTTCCGGCCAATCACCACATTGGCTTGGGGTATACGATGGGAAGTTCATCCAAATCGGCCACTACTTTTGTTAGGCCAACTTCCGGTGACTCAACGAGTGGTAGCAAACACTCTATTGGTAGTTCATCTACCAATGGTGCTTCCACCTCGTCCACACCCTCTTTCGAAAAGAAACCCACTTTGGGTGGACCTCCAAAGAAGAGGCATGCTTATATGTACACCAATACTATGCCACGTAGGAACACACGTCCTACTCCACCGGCTCACACATATGATGATTTCTATGCTACACGTTCACGGGCACGTGCACACCACGTGAGACACCCTCACGCATGTGTTCCTCCACATGCATATGTTCACCCACATCATCGTATGAATAACTATCCACATGCACCATTCCATCATGTTCCTTATGCCTATCCACGACATGTATCACGTAGAAACCAACAACGCATGCATGCACCCAATAGGATGAGGGCTCCCAAAATATTCACAATTTGGAGCCCAAAGGACACAAGCATGAATGAAAAACAAGTTTACATGAATGCTTATTTTTCGGATGTTGTGCATAGTAGAAATTATGTGGGGAAGTCTAAGTCCAATTGGACTTGGCTTCCAAAGGTCTAATCTTTTGGACCCAATGACCTTGGGTACCATGATATGAAATTTTCTATCTTTAGGTACTCAAGGAAAAGAAAAAGAAAAGGAGCAACAAATTTAAATTTAGCTCCAAGGGGAATTGGATACTCGATAGTGGGTGTTCAAAACACATGACGGGTGACGCTCAATTGCTCTCTGGAGTGGTTCCCATTGCAAATGGAAACCGCGTCGTATTTGGAGGCAACGAGAGCGGAACCATCATAGGTGTTGGTAAAGTGGGTAATCCTTCTAAACCTATTATATGTGATGTTTACCTTGTTAAAGGATTAAACCACAATCTCATTTCAATAAGTCAACTTTGTGACAAAGGTTACAAAGTTAACTTTGCGAAAGGAATGTGCCATATTTTAAGAAAAGATAATAATGAATTATTATTTTCCGGCATACGCCATAAGGATATATATATCCTAGATCTTCCAAGATCACATGAACAATGTCTTATTGCCAACACAAGTGAACAACACTTATGGCATCGACGTTTTGGTCATGTGAACTTTGGAACACTTTTTAAGCTTTCCAAGTTATATTCTATTAGAGGCTTCCCTAAGCTTTTCTTTCAAAAGAAAAGCTTTTGTGACTCATGTCAACGAGGCAAGCTTCCAAAATCTTCATTTAAACCTAAGAAAAGCATTTCTTCTAAGCGGCCTCTAGAGCTTTTATATCAAGATTTATTTGGGCCAACTAGAGTTGCTTCATTAGGTAATGCTAGATATGGACTTGTCATCGTTGATGACTTTTCTAGGTTTACTTGGGTATTTTCATTCTGTAATAAAAATGAAGCTTTTGAAAACTTCACAATTTTTGTTAAGAAAGTACAAAATCTCTTAGGAACCACCATTGTCACTATTCGTAGTGATCATGGAGGTGAATTTGAGAATGAGTCTTTTGAGACATTTTGTGATGAAGTTGGTATTACACACACCTTTTTATTCCCTCGCGCACCTCCTCAAAATGGTGTAGTTGAGAGAAAGAATAGGACGCTAGTGGAGTGTGCTCGCACTATGCTTGATGATAGCCAACTTGGCCATCAATTTTGGGCGGAAGCGGTACATACCGCTTGCTATGTGTTTAATAGAATACTTTTGAGGCCCTGCACTAAACAAACTTGTTATGAATTGTTGTTTGGTAGGTTGCCTCAAGTTAAACATTTTCGTGTTTTTGGTTCGAAATGTTTTATTAAGAACACGTATGGTAGTTTGGACAAATTCGATCCAATATCCGATGAGGGGATTTTTGTTGGGTATTCCTCACGTAGCAAAGCCTACCGGATATATAACAAACAAACCTCAACGATCGAGGAATCACTCCATGTTTCATTTAATGAAGGATTTGTTCCAACGAGAATTACTAATGATGATGACTCTATGGATGTCTTATGTGATTCAATTGGTAATTCTAACTCTATTAATTCTATTGATTCTATTGATACTAACCTGACTAATGAAGTTGTTGAGAATGTTCCTAGTGATCAAGGTATTCCCAAACAGCTTCATACCGTTCGTGACCATCCTCATGAGCAAGTCATTGGCAATATCCATGATAGTGTCAAGACGAGATCGCAAGTGAACTACTTCGCTCATTGTGCCTTTGCCTCCTCGATAGAGCCAAAGAATGTTAATGAAGCATGCGAAGATAGTGCTTGGATCTTAGCCATGGAGGAGGAACTCATTCAATTCGAGAGGAATGAGGTTTGGGACCTTGTTCCATTGCCATCGAAGAACCACACCGTCATAGGGACAAAGTGGATCTTCAATAACAAAACCGACGAAAACTAAGTCGTCGTCCGGAACAAAGCTCGGTTAGTTGCTCAAGGCTACCGTCAAGAGGAAGGTATTGATTTCGAAGAATCCTTCACTCCGGTAGCTAGATTAGAATCAATTAGATTACTATTATCTTTTGCATGCCATAAGGATTTTAAATTATTTCAAATGGATGTAAAAAGTGCATTTTTAAACGGAGATGTCGTTGAGGAAATTTATGTTTCTCAACCTCCGGGTTTTATAAATGAAAAATTTCCAAATCATGTTTTTAAACTTAAGAAAGCTCTTTACGGTTTGAGACAAGCTCCTCGAGCTTGGTATGACCGTCTAAAGAATTTTCTTTTGGATTTAGGATTTAAAATGGGAGAAGTTGATTCCACATTATTTGTTAAGTATTCGAATAATGATATAATTTTAGTTCAAATATATGTTGATGATATCATTTTCGGTGCTACTAACTTTGCTCTTTGCGAAGAGTTTTCTAATGTGATGAAGGAACAATTTGAGATGAGCCACATGGGTGAGCTCAAATATTTCTTAGGTCTCCAAATTCGCCAAATGGACGATGCAATCTTCTTCCACCAAACGAAGTATACGGTGGAGTTGCTAAAGCGATTTGGAATGGAGAATGCCTCCGGGAAAAAGACTCCAATGAGCACGACTACGTATCTTGATAAGGATACGGGCGGTAAAGATGTAGACATTCGTCTATATCGAGGTATGATTGGTAGTTTACTTTATCTTACCGCAAGTAGGCCCGATATTATGTTTGCCGTATGCGTATGTGCTCGTTATCAATCTCAACCTAAGGAGTCTCACTTAGTAGCGGTAAAACGTATTTTCCGTTATTTAAGTTATACACTTGATTTTGGATTACTTTATCCAAAATATAGCACGTATGAGTTAATCTCATATAGTGATGCCGATTATGCGGGATGCAAATCCGACAGGAAAAGTACTAGTGGCACTTGCCATTTTATAGGAAATTCCCTTGTCTCTTGGTTTTCCAAGAAGCAAAATTTCGTATCACTTTCAACCACCGAGGCGGAATACATTACCGACGGTGCCGCGTGTGCTCAAGTTCTTTAGATGAGACACACACTTAAAGACTTTGGTATAAACTGTGATACTTGCCCTATCATGGTGGACAACCAAAGTGCAATATGTCTTTCCAAGAACCCGGTACACCATTCCCGTTCGAAACACATA
This sequence comes from Scilla litardierei, assembly GCA_030789695.1. Taxonomy (NCBI): domain Eukaryota; kingdom Viridiplantae; phylum Streptophyta; class Magnoliopsida; order Asparagales; family Asparagaceae; genus Scilla; species Scilla litardierei. Next base: position 158,181 of record JAULAV010001158.1, read on the forward strand.
GATGTCTGACACCATTTCTTAGATGATCATGTTGCTAAAAAGGACATCATATTAGTGTACGTTGAAACCCAGAAGCAAATCACCGATATTTCCACGAAACCCCTAAAGGAGGACTCCTTTGTGCGGTTACGTCGAGAATTGGGGATTATGGGTGAATCTGAGATATAGGATTCATTTTTATTCAATGTTCTTGCATGCTATTCTATTCGTTATATTTGCTCATGCTTGAAGTATTGAAATTTTCTGGATTTTTGTTGAATTTTCAGAATTTTCGCTCGATTTGTGTGTAATCGTCAAATTTCAGATTTTCGATGTTTAATGGGGTAGTATAATGATTAATGAGAGTATTTTGATGTTTCATCCAAGTGTGATTAGGAGAGAAATCAAATTTCAAAGATTTTCAATTTTTGAACTCTCTTAGTCGGTCCAAGTTCATTGGCCGACCGACTAGATTCAGTTCTAGTCGGTCAGTGAATGAGCTTAGACCGACTAAATCTTGTCAGGAAATTTGCCTTCAGTTACTGTTTACAACTAGTCGGTTCAAGCTCATTGACCGACCGACTAGATCGTGATTTAGTCGGTCAGTGCTTGAACTGTGACCGACTAGTTGTGACGGGGACTGAATCGTCTTTTTGACTTCCGATCGATTAAAACCCCATCTATCCGACTTAATTCCTTTTTAGTCGGTCTCTCACTCTCTCCAGCTCTTAAAAACCCCCCGACCCTTCGACTTCCCTCCTCCCTCTCCGTCGTGTCCGGCCTGATTCCAACCAAACCCACCGTCGTCGTCCGTCGATCGTCCACCCTAGGTGATCTCTCCTCCCTCTCCTAGCTCTAGGGTTCTGTTTCTAGATCTTAGGGTTAGGGTTTCACTTGTTTTCGATTTCTAGGGTTTGTGTTTAGGGTGTCTTCGGATTCGCTCTCTTGCGTCGTGTCGTGCCGTGCTTATGGCTCGTACACGTATCCCGATCACTCCCTCTGGCCCTTCGCCCATGACCGTCGATTCACCACCCTCGGACCCCCCTCCTCCGAAACGCCGTTCGAATCCTTCCGAACCCTCTTCGTCTTCGCCTCCTCTTAAGCGTAAGAGGACGACGAAAGCGAAGCCCCGTGCTCAACCTAGAACCCAACCCAAGCCTAAGTCCATGCCCAAGGAACTTGCATCTCGCTCTTCTTTCCATACTCCTCCGGATTCCGATACCTAGTTCATACCCGAGACTGAGACTCATAGGGAACCCACTCCTCCTACCCATCCTGAGTCTAGCTCCCGACCTCGTACGTCTACCCGTAAGCCTAAGGGAAAGGCTCCGATGCCGGTAGGCGGTGTCGATATCTCGTTGTGTCGCGACAACCCTTTGTGTCTCGTAGCTTACAACCGTATCGAACACTGCCCACTTCTTCTGGAGCATTTCGTCCAGTTTAGTGACTTCCTAGGCCTCGCCGATCTTCTTTCGTCTTCCGGTCTTCTCGATTACCTTCGATATGACCCGAAGGCGAACCCTCACCCCTACCCTCGCCAAGTAAAACTTTTCTATGCCAATAGGATCCGGGGTCAGTACAATGTGACCCACTCTGTTGAGACGACTGTTTTGGGGACTCCAATAGTCCTCACAGGAGAAATCTTAGGAGAGATTTTGGGTATCTCCTCGTCTGGCCTCCTCCCCTCTGACATTTCTGTTGATGATATCGCCTCCCTTGATCAGGTCGTCCTCTCTCAGATTTTCCACCAGATTCCTCCTGCCATGATTGGCGTGCCCTCCAAATCCTTCAAGCCTATCGTCTGGGTCCTGAATTTGATTCTGAAGTCGTTCTTGCTTCCCAAGTACGGCTCCTCCTCTCTACCATCCCAGCCCTTCTTGAAGTTGATCTATGCTATCTTCATGGGGAGCTCGATTAACTGGGCTCGCATTATACTCGATAAGATGGACTCTTTCGAGTGTATTCGCAAGTCCACGAAGTCGGCTCATATCCCCATACCGTGCTTGTTGACTCTGGTATTCCGTCACTTCCGTGTCACATTGCCTCCTGACGATGAGCGTCCACTTGGTCCTCCCCTGAACGCGACGGCCGTCAAGAAGTCTCTTGCGGCACTCCGTCACATTCAGAGGACGACACCTTCAGTGTCAGCCTCTACTTCTGCCTTAGCTGCTCCCTCTTCCACTCTTACCGAGCTCGTTCGTTCTCTGCGACGTTTGGAGTCTCGTCAGGCTTGTTCTGAGGAGATTCTCTGCCGTATAGCTCGTCACCTTGATATTGAGGTCCCTCCGTCTTTTTCTGACGAGGATGAGTTGGATGAGGAGGACATTAAGAAGCTTGCTCGTTGTCACGCCCCGCTTCCCAAAAACATGGAGGCGAAGCGTGAGAAGGTCCGCACAGACTTGAAGCTGCAAAGCCGCAAATCCGATAAGCGTCAAATAAAACGAAGTAGCAGGTCCCTGTAATGTGACTCAGAACAACAATAACAATAATAGGAAAAGAGAGACAATAATATAACATTATTCCAACTCATAGTCCAACAAAAAGTCCAACAACCAGAAATGCCACCAGGCAACAAAAGAGTCAAAAGCAAAAGGCCTAGCTGGCCAACAGAATCTAACAAAACGGTGCTACTCACCGACAACCACAGCTAACAAAAGAAGAGTACTGAAGATCTCTAAGATTGATCACCGGTGTCCTCGTACTCCACGTCACCAACAGGTTCGGGCACGAACTCCACGAACTCGTCACCCTCCGCAACTGTCTCTGGCTCAGCAACTAACATGCGTCACCCAAAGAGAAGGGGCACATGTCAGCAAGTCTAAAAGACTTGTGCAAGGAAACTATAAAAGTAAAGCAACCTAAGAGTTCTAAAGTAAAGTATGACATGGATATAAAATGACAAATGACATGGCATTGCAAGTAAACAAGTAAAAGACAAGTACTGGAATTGTAATCACGTCGTGCACAGAGATTCCGCCCTTTGGCTAGAGTGGCTGTACGGGCCAACTCTTACACTCAAGTGACCGTTTATCCCTACCCCTCCACGTGTGTCAAGCCAGGGCATTACCCCCGAACACGGAATGCTCGCTTCTGGATCACGAGCCAAGAAGTGTTTTTAACACGGATGGCGTAGGGTTATGTCCGCATAACGGGTGCCTAGCCGGTAACACGAAAACATGGATTGTACAAGTAGTGTAGCGTGTGCTACGATGCAAGTTTAACTAGGATGACATGTACGATGCAATGCATGGCAGTTAACAATTCAAATGCGTACAGTTAAGGAATTTAAACATGACAGATATCAATGCATAAATGATATGGCAAGGTGTCGGATCTAGCTTCGTTGTCAAGCTAGATCACAAAGTTGCGCCTAGATCGCTATCATTTCACGATCTAGTCTCTTTCACGCTAGTACAAGGAATTGGCCTAAAAACATGGCCTAAAGAAGTGTTGGCAAGTTTCACTTGCCTGGTACCAAATTGTTGATCGACGTGAGTTACGAGAACGGTGTCCTACGGTAGATGAATTTACTGTTATGGCAAAATAAAAGATTAGATGGAAGTTCTAAATTGTTTTGCATTGGAATCCTATGTCTAGTAATCCATTTTTAATTTAGGGTTTCTAATTTACGGTGTGGGTTAAAAGCGATTAAGGGATTAAAGTTACTAACCATAGAGTAGCGAATGGAAGACACCAAAACAGATCGTGTTTTGGCGACGAAGAACAATCCCGGGAAGCTACAGCCGAAAACGAGATCTCGGCGACCTAGATCGGTATCCGGCGCAAGATACGGCGAGAAAATAACCTCCGGTGATGAAAGAAATGTTTTGGGGAAGATTAGGGATGATTTGTGAATGATCTTGGCTCAGAAAGAATGAATGAAGAATGAAGGAATCGACGGATTAAATAAAAAAATAAAATGGCGGCTGGAAAATAGATTTAGGGTTTCGGGGTCAATTAGTCGGTCAAAGAAGAGTGGTGGACCGACTAGTTTAAGAACTAGTCGGTCGGTCGTCTAACGTAGACCGACTAAATGGCAAACCGAGAATAGGGTTTTGGTACAGGTCGACTACATTAGTTGGTCAAAGAACAACTGGTGACCGACTAGTTTAAGAACTAGTCGGTCGGTCGACCAACATTGACCGACTAAAAGATCAACCCAAAAACTTTCGAAGAAAAACTGAACATAGAACTAGTCGGTTGAAGAGCAACTCTTAACCGACTAAAAAGAAAGATTATACAAGAATTAGTCGGTTGAAGAACAATAGCTGACCGACTAGTTTGCAACCTAGTCGGTCGGAAATCGTTCTTAGACCGACTAACGACAAACAGTAACTTTACTGTACAGTGATCTCAGAATTAGTCGGTCTGAGTACAATGCTTGACCGACTAGCTCGAGAACTAGTCGGTCGAAGGATGATCTTAGACCGACTAACGACAAACAGTAACCCAGCTATTATTAATATATTGAACTAGTCGGTTCCTGAAGGATGGTCGACCGACTAGATCTCATTCTAGTCGGTTGGTTCTCCTTCGTGAACCAACTAAGATGCACCAGAAGTGCCGAAACAAAGCGTGAAGCTTCGGGAAAGATTCTATGGCTTCTAGGATCGTTCTAACTCAAAAATTACGGCGTTAATAAGCTAAAACATGAGGATTCAATCGAGAAAACATACAAGGAGGGGAAATTCAATATCATTCATATAAAATAGTCATTATAAACACCGGTCGTTACACTCGTGCTTCTACTCGTGCCCCCGAGGGCACTTCTGGTGATGCTGCTGCTGCTTCATCTGATGGTTCCCCCGAGAGCACACCTGTTGCCACCGCTCCTGCGGTGGATGCTCCGACTGGTGCTCCCGAGGCCACTACCGTTGCTGCTCCTGAGATCGTCTCTTCTGCCGTGCCTGAGACTTCTGCCGTCGCTCCCGTTGACATTCCAGCTGATCCAGTTACCACCTGCGCTCCTGCAGAGCCTGCAGTTGCTTCTGATCCTCCTGCTGCCTCTTGAGCTTCTTTGAAGCCTCTCCCAATGCACATTGGATGACTTATCTAGTTGTGAGAGAGAATGGGTAGGATAGTGAGGGTGACTATTTTTTTGGATCATTTTGATGATGTATCTTGATGCATTTTGATGATGTTGTATGTTTTGTGTCACTCTGATATCTGTGTGATATGATGTTGTATTTTGTGCCCCGATCGTTGGATCGATGTTTTGTATGTTGACGATGTATGATTTTATTGTATCATGGTTCATATATATTTATATACATCGCAGTTGACATTTCATTCTATTGTGCACAATTTATAATTTGTTTTTTATGTCTCTGATGTTTGATTTCGTTGCTCGACGATATTAACTTGGTTAAATAGATTTCACTTTATGAAAACATAGAATTGTTTTCCATGCACTAAATTAACTAAGAATGTTGATATTGGAGAGTATATTCCATAACTCAGTCCGTAAAATTGATTTGAATTTTGATGATTTCGTTTTACGATTTTCGACTATGGTATCATTGACACGCCTTGATTTTATTTGTATTTTTCTTTGGTGTCATTTGAACCATGGTCGTATTCTACGACTCCCGTACCTTTAATTTGAAGCCATTGTTGTTGTCGTTGATCTCCTCCCGCTCTTTTTGCTTATGCCAAAGGGGGAGAGATATAATAATAACGGTGTGCTAAATGATAATTTAAAGCATTATTCCAAGAATCTAATTTGATATGTTAGATACAGGGGGAATTAAGATATATAAATGGATTTTCAAATCCGATATTTCAATAACCAACATTTGGTATTCGATATTTCAATAATCGATTCTCATTTATATATACTTTACTCGTCTGCTTGATGCGTATTATTATTGTTTAATTTGGAATTAACGTGTCATCAATGCAGGAGGAGTAAGTAAATTTCATTTGAATTATTATTGTTGATTATTATTTATGTTGGTTTGTCATCACCAAAAAGGGGGAGAATGTTGGATATTGGACTCCCCGGATTTGGTTTTGGATGATGAACAAACATAAATATATCGTGAACTAACACTTTGTGAGCACAGTTATGGAGATCGTCGCCAAATTCATATGAACATCCAAAGCGACATCTCGAGACTTCTCAAAGCACGTGATCGTATGCCTAAAGCTTCGTTGAAGCTTATGGACCATTTTAGAAGTCATGAAGATTCGATTGAAGCTATTGAAGACAGTATCGTCAAGTTTTATTTATAGTCTTTAAGCTTCTTTCGTAGAATGTTAAGCCTTGAGTAGGTCTTACGGTCTAAATCTTCATAATGCTCCTATCTTAGCTCTAGGATCTTAGTAGAAGTCCATACAAACTTTCCCAAAGCTTCGCGCTTCGATTCACGACTTCTTATGCATGTTAGTTGGTTCAAGAAGAAGAACTGACCGACTAGATGGTGATCTAGTCGGTCGGCAAAGCTTCTTGGGCCGACTAATTTTTGTCAGTCAATTCTAAGCTCTTTACTGTTTACAGTTAGTCGGTCTATGTTGACTCACCGACCGACTAGTTTGTGAACTAGTTGGTCAGTGATGCTTCTGTGACCGACTAGTTGAGCTTTCCCTGTACATGCACATTTGAGCCTGAGCTACTGTTTATCATTAGTCGGTCTGTGTTCATTGATCGACCGACTAGTTGATGAACTGGTCGGTCAACTTTCCTTCTTGGACCGACTAGTTTAGCTTTACTGTACATGCCAATTTTCACCTAACTTACTGTTTATCGTTAGTCGGTCTATGCACATTTGGCGACCGACTAGTTGATGAACTAGTCGGTCAACATTTGTTCTTGGACCGACTAAATCAATTTGTGCTCAGACTTCAGTTTTATCTCTTAGTCGGTCTCAGTTAAGTAACCGACCGACTAGTTGTGAAACTAGTCAGTCAGCTACTCTTCTTGGACCGACTAGTTCCTTTTGTCTGTGCTTCGACCTTTTGGCTGTTCTTCCATTAGTCTATCTATGTTAAATGACCGACCGACTAGTTGATGAACTAGTCGATCGGTGGTTGTTCTTTGACCGACTAGTTGAGTTCAGAAAAGAGCCGTTGGAGCATTTATTGACTCGAATTTCTTTCTCTCTCTCATATATCCTATAAATACTTGATGAGCTGTATTCATTGCAGTCAAGGCTGATATTATTGCAAGTTTAGAGATCAAGAGAAATCATTCCAAGCTCATTCAAAGCTCTTTCATTCCATTCAAGAATCTCTCCTCACTCTTACTTCCAAAGAGAGATTCATTGAGTGTGAAGCCTTCCAAGCCAAGTGTTTGATCCTAGGTCACCAACAACCCCATTTCTCTCCATCGCTGATCTACATCTTGGAGCTAGGGTTTGGTGCCTTCTTCTTCCTCAAAATCATCCTTGCCCTAATTCGTAAGTATACTCAAGGCATAGGTATTTTGTGGTAAGTTATTCTATTTCATTTACTTTCATTTTGTAAGTGTTTTTCTCTCGGTTGTGAGAGTTGTGTTTGTGATCCCGGGTTGTGGGAGTCACAAATTACTTTGTGTATGATTTGACTTGGTGAAGGTTCTTCACAAGTATTTCATAGTGGAAATCTTGAGTTAGAGTTTCTAACTCAAGTATCCGGAGGGGATCCGGATGGTTGGGACGTAGGATCACCGGGAACAAGTCGGGGAGACTTGGGTGGATCCGAACCCAGTAATATCGTTGTTTGCGATTGTTTCTTTGTTTTCTAACATTTACTTTTCCGCATTGTTTGGTAGAGTTTACAAGTAATTAGGAATTAGCCTCTTAATTATTTTAAAGTAATATTCACCCCCCTAGTACTTGTGCAGTAGCTTAGCAGGGCATTACACGTCGGACTTCCCGGGTTCCATTAGTGGGCACTCCCGTGTCCATTAACACTGATCGACTCCGGGAGCACTAAGCTTGCAGCGATAACTCCCAACGTCTCATCCTGCCGTTCCCGTGCGCTAGGATTTGACGTCTACGCTAAGGGCATGAGCTATGGCTAGGGAGTCAACCGCCAAGTTTATTCCCCCTTGGCCCAACGATCAAAGGCGGTCTTTTTCCCACCGATGACAATAAAACACCCCGCGTAACCGTTAGATTCCTAATCCCTATCGATTTCCTAGCCCTATGGACGCATCGGGAAGTGCCCACGAAGGGTTTTCCGCCAAAATCCCAGATTTGGGAACTACTCACACATATTTAGTAAAAAGCGATCTAAACAGAAATCGACCGTAAAAATCATGATCAGACAATAGAAATACAATGGTAGTAAAGCAATTAAGATAATACTAAAGTTTGACAAAGATCTGAAAACTTACAAAAACTGAGAAATTACAGCCGTCACAAAATGAAGAAAACAACATAAAATAATCAACTTTCGTTTCTGGAAAACCTAGGGTTCTATATATAGGAAAAGATATCACCCGATCGGTTGACAAGTCAACCGATCGGGTGACCTGCTTCAAACTTTTACTGCGCAATGCGGGACTTCACCCGGTCATCTTCGCCCGGTCGGTTCACATATGAAAGTGACCGGTTGGATCTTGGTGCCGTCGGGTGAGGAGGCCGGTTGAGCTGACCGTGTCTTGGCTTTTGAGATTCAGCTACAGGTGAACCGATCGGGTGAAGGTCACCCGATCGGTTGGCAATCAGCTTCGAGTTCCAAAGAGTTTGGGCGTTTGACCCGGTCACTGAACCGACCGGGTGACTTCTTATGAGCTCCAAGCTGCGTCCGGGTGGTGCACGCGTGCATCACCCGATCGGTTGAAGATGACCAACCGACCGAGTGAGGGACTGAAAGATGATATAATCGTCGTTTGACCCCCTGGATCACGCGTGACTCCTCCCGTTGCTCCGGGGACTTGCGATATCATCGTTTTATGTCCCTTATGCCAGTAAACTCCTGCAAAATACGGAAAACACAGAAAAGTGAAAGAAAACAAGAAAACACGAGAAAACGAATATAAGACAGCGGTAAAATACGGAAAAACACGGAAGAAAATGTGCGCAAATATATGAAATATAAACGCATGTCAAAGGGCCACCCCTTCGCAACTGAACGACCCAAACATGTCGTCAGCCGTAAGTCGAAGGGCCACCCCTTCACCACTGAATGACTCTCTCGTTTCGTCAACCGTAAGTCGAAGGGGCCACCTCTTCGCCACTGAATGACTCTCTCATGTCGTCAGCCATAAGTCATAGTGCCACCCCTTCGCCACTGAACAACTCTCTCGTGTTGTCAACCGTAAGTTGAAGGGGCCACCCCTTTGCCACTGAACGACTCTCACACGTCATCAGTCGTAAGTCGAAGGGCCACCCCTTCGCCACTGAATGACTCTCACGCATCGTCAGCCGTAAGTCAAAGGGCCACTCCTTCGCCACTGAACGACCATAACATGTCGTCAGCCGAGTCGAAGGGCCACCCCTTCACCACTGAACGAATCTCTCGTGTCTTCAACCACAAGTAGAATGGGCCACCCCTTTGCCACTGAACGACTCTCTCATGTCGTCAGCCGTAAGTCGAAGGACCACCCCTTCGCCACTAAACGACCCTAACGCGTCGTCAGCTGTACGTCGAAGGGGCCACCTCTTTTCCACTGAATGACCCTTACGCATCGTCAATTGTAAGTCGAAGGGCCACCCCTTTGCCACTTAACCACCCTAATGTGGCGTCAGCCGTAATTCGAAGGGCCACCCCTTTACCATTGAAAGACTCTCTAACGTGTCGTCAGCCGTAAGTTGAAGGGGTCACCCCTTCTCCACTGGACGACCCTAACGTGTTGTCAGCCATAAGTCTAAGGGCCACCTCTTCGCCACTAAACTACTCTCTCGCGTCATCTGTCATCAGCTGAAGGGCCATCCCTTTGCCACTGAACGACCCTAATGTGTTGTCAACCGTAAGTCGAAGGGCCACCCCTTTGCCACTGAACAAATCTCTCACGTCGTCAGCCGTAAGTCGAAGGGGCCAACCCTTTGCCACTGAACGACTCTCTCGTGTCGTCAGCTATAAGTCGAAGGGCCGCCTATTCGCCACTGAACGACTCTTTTGTGTCGTCAGCCGTAAGTCGATGGGCCGCCCCTTGCCACTAAATGACTCTAACATGTCGTCAGTCGTAAGTCGAAGGGCCACCCCTTCGCCACTAAATGACCCTAACATATCGTCAGGCGTAAGTCGAAGGGCCACCCCTTTGCAACTGAATGACTCTCTCGCATCATTAGCCGTAAGTCGAAGGGGCCACCCCTTTGCCACTGAACGAATCTTTCACGTCGTCAGCCATAATTCGAAAGGGCCACCCCGTTTCCACTGAACGAAATTTGCACATGCACAAACTCTGATCGATCTCGGAGTTTTCTCCGGGGTTGAGACTTTATTTACAAATTTAGGTTGGATAGGGTTCATAAATGCACATGCACCATCTTACCCCCCCCCCCCCCCCCTCACACTAGAATTCCTATCTTCCCTCAATTGTGTGGCGGGGTCCATCGTCAATTTCCACGTCTGAAACCGATCTATCCACACCAGCCTGAACACAATCAATGACATTTTTGGTTTCTCCATTCTCGACGGCGACGCCATCCGTACCTACGACTATCACCGCGACTTTGATGTCGATATCTTTTGGCATCGCCTCACCCTCCACGACCGATACCCTCGAGGCAAGGCCAAGGCATCCTCCATCATTCACCCCATATTCCGTCTGACCCACCGCATCATTTCTAGCACATTCTTCCCCAGGGATGAGTCTGGGACCGTGACTATCCCTAACCTTTTTATTCTGTGGGCCATGACATTTGATTTTATTCGCAATGATGACGGGATCGCCTTCGGGGCCCCTTGCATACCCATTAATGGCGGCGCTTGGCTTATTCAAAAGTTAGTTGATATTAGCCGCACCGGTAAAGGAAATACTGTTACAGGGGCCTCATCACCATCATTGCATCACATCCCACATTCAATATCATTATCCCCATAGATTTGCCACGTGCTGCAGGATCTACACACCTAGATCTTGATGTCCTGCGACACATACACATGATCAGACCCCGCCCCGACGGTCGTTTCTCATTTTTCTTTGGCCACCCCCTGATCCTTACACCATTCTGCCCAACCTTGGTCGTATGTCTATCGTTCTCGTGGCAGATTGGACGTTCCCTCCTGACCTAGAGTTCATAGGGGGGTTGCATCTTCAATTCCCTCTCCTAAACGCACCCAGACCACCATCCCATGTCACCCACTTAGGCGTGCAGGACATCCATGCGTCCCAAGGAGACCCCGGGGCTGGCCCTAGTAGCGCCACCCCGGCTTCTGTCCCTATCACTTCTGAGGCATTCACTGAGGCCCTCTTAGGCCTCACCTCAGGTGCCGGCACGACCACTACCGTCGACACCACTTCCACCGTTCATACGACCACTACTTCTTCCGTTCGTCAAGCCGTCTCCGCTCGTCTCGCTCTAGAGACTGAGTTAGCTTCTCTGCGCGCTGGCGCAGCCTCTTCTGCCTCCTCGGACCCATCCTCTTCTATCTTTTCGCACCCACGTTTCCTCGCACTCGAGAGGAACGTGTCCACCATCCTCCACATTCTCACTCACATTCACGGTCCTCCTCCACCCACTCCACTACCATCACCACCACCTTCACCTCCTCGACTATCTTTGCCTCCACCATCACATTCATCCCCTCCCACCACCACCGTTTCCATTCCCTCCACTACACCTCCACTCACGACCACTTCCGTCGACCCCACAGATCCACCTCCCTCCACTTCCATCACCCCATACGCGTGCCGCAAGAAATTGCAGGTGTGATCGCAATCACTTCCCCCACCATCCTCTTCTACCACTGTACCTCTCCCATCCACCACCACTTTGGTCGCGGTTTCACTACCACTTACCATCATCACCACCACTCCACCCATCTTTCACACCACCACCGCACCCATCCATCCACCCCTCTCTCCACTTCTCCGCACACCCATCTCCTCTCCCACCAACACCCCCATATCCTCTTCCGAGGGGGACGAGGACTCGTCCTCTCCCTCATTTTTATTTGTTCCTTTTTCTTTTCCGATTTTCCCCTAGCTTTATTTCTGCTTCATCATGATCATATCATCTTGCTAGCTGTGTCACATCCAGCTTGGGGGAAATCGATTTGTGTGCTTGTTTTCGTGTGTTGTTGTTGTGTGTTCGTGTCTTTGTGTCTTTTTATTGTGTTTCATATCTTTTATTTGTTTGCTTCTTTTTCTTTATATTTTTCTATTTTCGTTGGTGTGATTTCCATGTTTTTCATCTTTTTGTGTCGGTACGTATTCCCTCCTATTTTCATTGCCCTCCCGTATTTACTTCTAATGCATTGAGGGCAATGCAAGTTTTAGCTTGGGGGAGTCGCACTTCGTGCGTCAGTTGTGTCTTTTTCTTCGTTTTTGAGTGTTTTTCTTCGTGTTTTTCTTTTTCTTCTCATCTTCTTATCTCCCTCTCTTAGAGATGACCCCATATGATGAATTGCCACAGAATCACACACACACCTAGCAAAGATACGATAATCACATTCACTAACCCTAGGAAGCCGAGTCCTCTTGCATTTCATGCTTCGTGGGTCCACTTTGCTTTTGTGTGAGTCGTGTGTCGTGACTATCTGCTTGGTGTGCTTCTACTTTGTGATGTTGATTTATATGTCTGTCCTGGGATGACCCCTAGATTATCATGCTTCGATTTGAATATGCGGTATTTACTTCTACTGTCTGCTTCTATATGCATGAATATATTTATATCGTATACTTCAATTCGCATGTGTCGAGATTCCACAAATAGGACTAGGATAACCTATTTAGCCTATGCTCTGATTAGCGAGAAAAATCTCCTTTGCTCAAGTGTTTAGAATCCGATTTCTTTTTTATTTTACTTGGCACAAATCCCCTCGTCATGTATCGTTCTCCCACTTGGGAGAGTACACATGTATATATCCCAAAATCCGAAAATCTAGAAAAAGAGAGAAAATAAAAACCCAAAAAGAACAGAAAAGAGAAAAGAAAAAAAATATGTATAGCCAAAAATCCAAAATAAATACAAATACCCAAAACCCAAAAAAATTCCAGTGTGAATATTTTCCTACCTTCCGAGAATAAAGGGAAGGCGAGAATTTGCACCGAGTGTTCAACTCCACACCTTCTCAACCTACATCGTTTTCGAAAACACTTGGCATCGGAACTTTCTAGCGGTTATCTAGGCGATAGTGAGGTGATTTCCTAGTCCCTAGCTGTGGAGTCCCCGATACATGATACGCTTCAATTCTTACTCTTTTCTCATGCATGCTTGAGCTATTTATTCATCGCTTATTTCAAATCGAATCGATATTTGGGCCGTTCCTTGGATTTGTGTATATGGAGCTTTACTACACAATGTAGATAATGACACCGTCTGCTAGCACACGACCACACTCACTCGCGCTTCACCGCATGGGCCCACGACACTTGTTTGTACTCATATTCCTTGGTTTAGTGTTGTGATTTGTCACTTGCTTGCTTAGTGTGGCGTGTTTGATTTTGTTGGCCCTGACGGGCGATCTAGGATTTTGATTGCTCTTTCTGTTTCCCTCTCTCTATTTTTCCCTCCGAGCTCCTACTCTCACTCGTCTTCCTCGAGGACGAGGAAGGGTTCAGCTTGGGGGATTTTGACGTGCTTTTATATTTTATATATTCATGCACGTCTTCTTTGTGACTTTCCGTTGTTTTCCATCGTCCCGTACCCATTTTCTTGTGATTTTTAGTTTTCTTTCACTTCTTAGTATTTTTTTGTAAATGCAGGAGATTGCCAGTGTTGGGGACATATAAAAAAGATATCATGAGTCCCCGGAGCAACGGGAGGAGTCACGTGTGATCCAGAGGGTCAAACGATGAAGATTGCTTTATCTCAGCCCTCAACCGATCGGGTGGACCAGCCACCCGATCGGTTGATGCACACGTATCCGACCCGACCGAAGGCTGAAGTGAAGAGAAGCTCAACAGACCGGTTCGTCGATCGGTTGAATCCAACAGAGCTCTCGGCCATTTGAAGCTGAATTCCAACCGATCGGGTGACATCTCACCCGATCAGTTTATCTGTAGCTAAATTTTCCAAGCGATGACCCGGAGAGCTCAACCGACCGGTTCGTCAATCGGTTGAATCCAACAGAGCTCTCGGTCATTTGAAGCTGAATTCCAACCGATCGGGTGACTCATCTGTAGCCGCATCGCCCCAATTATCGAACTGACGGCTCCACCCGCTCTCCTCAGCGCCCGGTTGAAGCTCCCGAAGCCGATGCCCGAAGCGTCAAGCAGCTCACCCGATCGGTTGATGCTTCAACCGATCGGGTGACCTCGATTTCTATAAATAGTTGACCTAGGGTTGCTGAAAACGAATCTTGTTATTTTTTCTGTCTTTTTTGTATTGCGACGGCTGGAATTTTATCTGTTTTTGTAAGTGTTCTGATTACTTTGAAACTTTAATATTGTGTTAATACCATTGCTAGTATCTCATTTCAATCGCTTGATCATGATTTCTACCGTTGATTTTTGTTTAGATTGCGTTTTAGCTATGAATTGTGAGTAGTTCCTAAATCTGGGATTTTGGTGGAAACCCCTTCGTGGGTTCTCCCTAATGCGTCCATAGGACTAGGATTTCGATAGGGTTTAGGAATTTAGATGGTTACGCGGGGTGTTTCATTGTCATTAACGAGAGAAAGACCGCCTCTGACCGTCGGGCCAAGGGAGAATAAACTTGGCGGTTGACTCCCTAGCCACAGCTCACGCCCTTACCGTAGACATTGAATCCTAGCGCGTGGGAACGGTAGGATGAGATGTCGGGAGTTATCGTTTCGAGCTTAGTGCTCCCGAAGTCGGTCAACGTTAATGGACATGGGAATGAACACCGACCGATCCTGGGTAGTCCTAGTGTATCATCCTGGGCACCGACCGGAATATCGGGCCCATGGGACGCTAGGTATCACTCTTAGAGGCAAAGTCTCACTACTAAATCCTAAATCCAATCGAACTCCTATCCGTCGGTCATAATAGTGAGAGCACATGATAGGGTGGAAACTGAAGTCCTAGGTTTCCTTTTATATCGTTTATCCTTCGTATCTATATTCTGTGACAAACCATCGATCGTTCGGGCTAGCTCACCCATAGGGTGAACCGGATCCTCTTTGACACAAGCACAACCACGCCTCCCTGAGTTCGACCCCCAAGCCACACTACAACACCTTGCGCTTTCGGTATAAATATTTAAATCTGGTATCCCCGATCATATTGCACTTGTATGCTAAAACCTAGGGGACGTCACCGATTCTCTGGCAAAATTGGTATGAATTCATCTGGAATATTTTTAGTCAGAGATACTTGAGGGAACAGGCCTTCCAAGGCCAAGAATCCTCATGCAGAAGAAGCTCCGAAGGGACCCGGGTCTCCCTCGAATCTCCCTCTAGAAGAGTTTCCCGCTTCTGTTGAGGAATCTGCTCCACGGCTTCAGTCGACCCAGATGGCTCCAAGTCACTAAGGCAAAGCCACCGTCGCCTCTTACTTCCCTCAACTGCCACCACCTCAAATTTGGTGGGGGGCTTCTCCTTTTTCTTCCACTGGAGACAGGCCACCAGAGTAGCCCCCTCAGTGACAACGGGTCGTTCCTCCAATGATCGAGCCGTCCTTTCTCCAATAGATGGCACCCAAGGAGATAACATGCTCTCCTCAGCTTCTCTGATAGAAGACTCGACTCCCTCCATCAGCGCAGGGTCCACCTGGTACTCCAGACCGACCATGCCTACAGAAGAAAAACATGTTGAGTCAGAGAACAAAGATCGAACAGTTGATAGGCACGACCGAATCGACATTTCGTCCACACGGTATGGCACAACACCAAGTCGGACCACAGCTACTTTGTCTTTCTCACATTCTCCAGTAGACTCATCAATGTGTCGGCAGCTCCTTCTCCTTTCCAGACAATGGCTTATCCTCGGCAATGCCTAATTCAGGAACACCCCATCCGATGCAAAAGCTTGCCTCTCCTTGAAAGACCACAAACATGAACTCCTCTTTCCATTTGGAATTAGAAGTAGAGATCGTCAAATAGTTTCCTGCCTCGACGGGCCGTTATCATATACCAACCCGAAGTCTTGAGAGGAGGAATCGAGAAGAAGTAATTGAACAATCTTAACGACGGTTCAATTCCTTTCATCGTGCACAGAGCAATAAAGCCCATCAGTGCACCTATGGTGTTCGGTATCAGTTGGTAGACAGAAATGTTCAGGGTGCACAAAAAGTAGCACTTGAAAGGATGCATGGGGAATCGAATCCCTCGTTGGAAGGCTTTGATGTAAACCCCAACTTCCCAGTCGCCAGGACGATGAACCCTCTCGTCCCTCCCCAGCACCCAGATCTGATAGTCGAGGCAGATGTAATTTCTCTGAAACTCGGGGATCTAATCAGCTCCAACTTTAGATCTCAGATTTGCGATCAGACCAGGCTCTATATCCCCTCTTTGTTCTTCTGCATGACGGTAACCAGACTCCTCTCAGAAACAGGAACGGAAGATGAAGCCGTTTTTCAAAGGGGTGAAAGCTAAATCAGGAATGGCGAAGAAGATATTTTCAAATTCCTGCACTGGAACCATCTTATATCGACAAGACGACAGTGGCATGATGAAACACGTGTCGAAGATCCGAGGCTCCAAACATCTTCGATTTCGAACCGGTGAATCGTCCAAATTAGCAAGGCGGATGTTTTGGTGCCTAGAACTTGAGTATTAATTCCTCTACTGTCATGCCCCATTAATGCGATGTAACATCGCTTGACCCCCAACAGGCAGACCCTCTGAGGTCGTGCAATGGGAGCCAATATTGAATCAGTGGGTCGACACTCGAGATGACTCAACCGACGGGTGACTTAGACCCACAGAGCCCACAAGAGAAGCCTAATAACGACCCAGTCAAAACCCACCAGCCAGTCGCCCGTTGCACTCTCACCAATCGAACGTGAGATTGAAGGCGGGCTCATAAATGGCGAGAACAGGGGCTTCGTTTACTCCTATTAAAGGGGGGAGATCATGGCACCATAATGGGGTACCGTTATCTTCCCAACATCACTGAAACGACCCAGGAGGCCTATAAATACCAAAAGGTTTCAATTGCCAAGGTACGAGATCTAATACATAGACTCTACTTTTTTAGCATACACTTCTTCCACGAAAGAGCTTGCTACATCAGATCTGAGACGAACCTCCGTTGGCCAATCTCAGCTGCTCCAAGCTCTCTCTCTCTTCCTTAAGTTCATGTTCTAACTTAAGCATCGGAGGAGTTTTGGGTTGGGACCTAGATCCGACCCCCCTGACGCTTCCTTGTGGTGCAGATCGTCGAGTCTCGATCTTCAGTGAGGGTCGCTCCAGAGCTTCCTGGCCTCGATCTATCGACTTACGGACCATTCAAGGGTCGATCGGGCATCGCAAGCCATCCATCATCTATCAAACGACCCTGGTTTTTCCAACCTAGGGTCCCACACAACCTACTGACGAGGCTCTGACTCAGCACGAAGGGTCCACGTCAGCAACACAATTGTTTCGATCATTTTTGGCCTTAACAGATGCCAAATGTGCAAAACTTAAGGTTCATTGATTGGCCTCTATAACGGGCCATGGCCCTAAAAATACCACCATAAACTACCAGAATTTGTAGTATGCGACTAAATATGAATTCAAGATCATGATGGAGAAGCTGAAGACCCTCGGGGATATTGCGGGGACCTTCAAAGAGAGCATTACCGCAAGATGGAATGGGGTGTTCTTAGAGTATATTTAGTAGAGTGTTAGGGGCTCAATGCAAACTCCTCTAAGGAGACGCATGTGTTGAACAAAAACAATATAGTAGAGAATGAAGACACCAAATCGAGGGTTGCAGTGGTTTTCAAATCAAGGGTCCCACAACAATTTCGTGGGTTCTTGCATAATCATGGCTGAGAGCTTGAAAAAAACTCAACAAAATCGGTAGATATTGAGAGCTTGCAGAACCCTCATCCAAAAAAACCCTTAAGAACTACACAATCTTGAGAGCTTGCAGAAATCTCTCTCTCTCTGAAATCAGTGAGAGCTTGCAGAAATCTCTCTTTCTCATCACTCACTCTCATCTTGCAGAAATCTTTCTCATTACAATGAGAGCTTGCAGAAATCTCTCTTTCTTATCACACTCTCTCTCATCTTGCAGATATCTTTCTCATTACAATGAGAGCTTGCCGAAATCTTTATCAACACATACTCTCTCTGAAATTGTTGAATCGTTGAGTTTAAACCTCTCTCAGCTTTCTCTTAGGTAATTTAAATGAAACCCTCTCTGTCTTTTAGATTTTTTCAGCCTTGAACATCAAAAGCCATGTTTTGTTATCTCAATTGGGTGTTTTTTAGTTTTTTAGGTTCCCTCAACTGCAAGGTTTAAACCTAACCTCTATGTTTATTGAGTTTTTCTTATTTGGGTTTAATCCTCTGCAACACAATTTTTTAAGATAACTAACCTCTATGTTTATTTGATTTTTTTTTGATTTTTTTCAGCCATGAACATCAATTTTTTAAGAAAACTAACTTCTATGCTTCTTTGTTGTTTACAGAGCATGTAATTTTATGTGCCTATTCTGGGGAAGACGCTTTGCTACATGCATGTAATTTTTGTTAACTCTGAAAATCCCCAACATTCACTCGCAAAAAACTGTTTTTGCAAGTCATTCACTCTCAAAAAACATTGTCTGCAGCCAAAAAAACAGTGTTTGTTTAGGTGCACGCAATTGTTTACCGGTCCGGTGTTGTTAATTTGAAGCCAAAACAGTGTTTGGTTAAATTTACTTTGTTGTCTGCACACGTTAACTTTATTGATCAGTTGGGCATATTAACTTTGTTGATTAGCACAAGTTGTTAAATTATGCAAGTTAACTATGTTGATTCATTAGAATATCATGTTTTCCTGGAACCATTAGTTAACATGCACATTTTCATTTTATGTGCATGTTCTCATATATTCTTTTAAATTTTGTCATATTCTCACGCAAGTTAATAGGCACATACAGTGATTAGCACATGTTGATAAATTATATATTATGCAAGTTAATAGTCTATATCTTATGCAATTTGTTAATAACAGGCACAACTGGCCAAGTTATTATGTAAGTTAATATATTATGCAATGTTATATTATGCAAGTTAACGATCTATATATTATGCAAGTTAATTTATGCAAGTTAATATATGGTACCTCTATTTGTTAATCATCAGTTACATGATATTTCATTAGTTAACCATTAGTTAGCATGATATATGACAAGAAAGTGAAAAAGTGAAAAAGTTCCCCATCTGTATTCAATATTGTTTTAATATTAGTTAACCTATAATATTGCATATGACTATTAGTTATATAACTTATAGTCAATATTGCATATGACTAATAGTCAATATTTTGTCATTCAATATTGCATATGACTATTAGTTATATGACAGGATATAACAGGAAAGTGACAAGGTAAATATTGTTTAACCATTAGTTAACCATCAATATTCAATATTTATTAAACAATATCATGTCATATGCAATATTTAACTAATGTTCTATTGGCCTTCAAATGTGACGGGAAAGAGGGCAAAGCAGTTAGCTTTGTTTCATGCAAATTCTAGCATATCAGTAGCATGTTATCTTTTTTAGCATGTTGATTCTTCTTATGATTCTTTCATATGGGCGTGAAAATTGAATCCATTAATTAATTATGCAAAAAATAAAATGTCTACTTACTCAGAAAGTAACTGTCTGATCCTCAATCTTTGTATTTATGTATTAAACAATATCCTGTTATATGCACTTAGTCCCCTTGAAATATAGACCATGACTCCCTAATTGGGGAGCTTCTCCTATAAATAGAGATATGATGTTTCATGAAGGAATCAAGCATATCAAGATTATGATAATTGAGAGTGTCTGCTAAAATCAGAGATCTACTGTTTAATGAATAAACCAAGCATATCAAGATTAATAACCATGTGATCTGCCATCATTATATGGAATGTATGTTATTGTCTTCCAGATATTCTGTCATTTCATCGACATGCTAACTTTTTCACCATATTTCATACAATTGAGCACTAGCCATTTTTTAAAAAGCAAACTCCAAGGATATTTCAATTGAGAGTTTAAGAAAAGTTATAGAATGTATAAGATGCATCTATATCAATAGATATATCATTTTGGAGATTCTCTTACTGTTTGACCTCCCCGCACCATATTGTTGTATATGTAATGAGAATAGTTTTCATAATAGAACATTAAGTAAGTATTCTCTATTTTAGTTGCAATTTTAACTTTGAAATTGAATACAAAGTAGTGAATTGTCTGAACTAATTAAGAGTTATACCTTGACCTTGTCCAGGAAGAGCTTTGGGGCTATGATCTTTCTCTGATGGACCCATTCTTTTCCATTTGACTTTATAATGATATGGCCAAAGAAAGGCACCTGAGTCTTTTTCATGTATGTAGTCTTCCTTGATCCAGAGATAGATATATGCTTATATCCTTCACCAGATCAGGGTGACTCACTTGTAAAACGGGTACATTTACCATGGTATATGAAAAAATTGGACCTGCACTGAATGGTCTATATTTAAAAGTATGAATCTTATCAGATAGAAATTAAGTCCTGGAGTATTGTTTACCAGATAAATAAATCGAAACTTCTTTAGGTTATACTATAACCAAATTGAAGACTTGATGAAAAAGTATGCAAGAGTATAGAGACCATATCAGATATAGATAATTTAACTTTTTTTGCTCTTTTTTCCCTTTACTTTGATAGATGTGTTGCTTGAATAATGAAAAGTGTCTATCAATGAGGAGAAGTTTGGATCTGTAACTGCAATTGCCATTAGCTAGGGATGATGGTTAATAGTTGTAATTAGTATGGAATCATCTTGTTGATGTACTTTAATTTGGTGTACATATGCAAACAAAACAATGGAATCATCACGTGGATGTAATCTAATTTGTTGAATTAACTTTGTTAAGCACAATAACTTTTTTGAATTAACTATACAATTTTTTGCATTAAGATACCATTTGTTGAGGACATCATATTGTTTTGTTTCAGTTAAAACCAAACGACTCATGATTAGCACATAATACATACGTGGGTGCATGGTGTTTGTTGTTTATTATCTTTAAATAATTATTTTCTTTACTCTCAAAATCCCCATCATTCACTCTCAACAAATTGTTTTTTGCATGTCATACTCTCTCTCAAAAAACGGTGTTCTGCAAGAAAATAGTGTTTGCATTGCAAAAAGCTAAAAAGTAGGTGATGTAATTTAATTTGATCATTTATGTATTATGCAAGTTATATCAGGTGAATACAAAAAGAACTCATTGATATAATCAAATTATTGTTGAATTAACTTTGTTGAGCTCATTAAGTCTTTTGAATTAACTGTACATCAACATCCACATTTGTTTAAGTTAATGTTGAGGTTTTGGTTCAGTTAAACCCAAATGATGAGTTATTTCTTCTATATTACATGTATTGCGGTGAAATATCAGGGTATCACTGCATGTATTATTCAAGTTATATATCATGTGAATACAAAACACTGTTTTATACGAATTTGTTTGCAGATAGTACTACAGATGGGAGACATGAAAAATAGATGTCTACATGTCTTCTCAACATTAGTCTTTGTGTCGTGTATTACAGATGTTTTGCATGTCTCCCATCATTATTCTTTGTGTACTACATGTATTCTCAATATTAGTCTATGTACTACAGATAGTGCTGTACAAATATCCATCATTATTGTTTGGGAATGTAGAAACTACTACTTACCATGTTCAAGCCCTTTGCCCCTTCTTTCTTAACATATATATGGTGTGTTGTTGATTAAACTCGATGATAATAATTCAAAGATAGTTCCTTACTTTAATCAAATATTAGGCTTATGCTTAGATGCACCTTAAACTACATAGATGCCCAATTAGACTTGTGCTTCAGGCTACCTGGTTGCCTCTTTTAAGTGTTTTGAAGGCTATGTCTCATACATGGTTATCTATACTGTTGTTTATAATGCTTCCCTCTTTTAATATGCATTTGGGTTTAGGGTGCCAGGTATATAATGAGATTAGATGTAGATAGAAATACATGCTAGATGAGAAGCTATTTTCACTCATGAATGAATGATGGTGCTCCCATGATTCATGTGCTTCGACATCATGACATATTTGAAAGTGCTAATAGTATAAATGGCCTCACACCCCATTTTTTGCCAAAAGTATACCACTTACCTATTTAGATTTGGGTCATTCGATGGATTTTGTACAGTTCTAGGCAATCTATTCTGCCATTATGTTCTTAAGAAACTTAATATGATTTATACTTCTTGGCCCCTTGCAAATCACTTGTAGGGTATATATCAAGGTAACCATGGTGTGGGGTAGTTGGTTATAGTTAACAACATCTTTGACGTGAATACGTTCATATAGAAAAGTACCGATATGATTACTGAACAAGTACCTGAACCATCTGTCAGGTTATTATCCACCTGACTGTACATAAAAACTCTTCTACTCTCCTGTAATTTAATTGTATTTAGTGTTGGGGTTGCTTCGGATAGGTCTTTAGCTCAACGTAGTAGGAGAGATTGAGAACAAAGACAATGAAACTGGATATATGACTCCTAATAGTATACTTGATATACATTAAAGAACACATGCATTAACAACTTCTCTAGTTGAACATGAAGATAAGGTCTCAGCCTCACACAATGATACGATATCTGCACAAGAAGTTGAACCATCTGCCAAGTTATTATCCACTCAAATGTACATAAAATCTAATCTACTTTAAAGTAAATTAATTTAATTTAATTTTGGTTTTAATTTGGATATGTGTTTAGCTCAACGCATAAGGAGAGAACGAGAACAAGAATAACGAAACATATCTCGATATATGACTCCTATCAGTATACCTCAAATAACACCTCTACTAACAACTTCTCTAGCAGAACAAGAAGACGATGGCTCAGCCTTGATGTTACTATGTAGGTCTACTCATCATAGAGTTCGTCCGCCAACATAGGTCACTATCTTGGATTAATGAACATTACATGCCCTCATTGTTCAGCCTTACACTGATGAACAGTTGTCAAAGTCAACTTTGACAACACATCTTTTTGGAACTTGTTGTATGCAAGGAAAAGTAAATTTTGATAAACTTATTGAACCCCCTCCAGCACTTCAAGAATTATATAATGGTGACATTTAGCAATCAAAATCATTTCGAAAGTATACTCAGAAGTATAATGCAACTAATGCATTTACCAGCCTTAGTGCGACATTAAATCAAAGATTGATTGCTGGCAGATGTCCAACAATATTTACTATTTAGGGAGAATTACGGCATCGAACATGATCAATTCTACCACAACTGCATTAAATAGCAAGTTATTATCAACTTTACATATATGATCCGGATTCTGCTATAGAGTTACAATGTAAAAGAAATCCTCATTTGAGAAATGACGTCTTACAAATTATTCAAAATTGTCTATCAAGCATAAACTCTTTCATCCAACTATATAGTTAGGAATATTTTATTTTAACTCAAGCAGATTTAGGTGGTCATGATCTCCCAGTATATCTGCATTACAATTCAAAAAAGGATCGTCGTCGTTATAACCAACCAACCGTAGATGAGATTGCAGTTATTTTACCTAGAGATGGCTATCGACCTTCTGGGATGAGAGATATTGTTTTACATCTACGAGGAAATAATCAACTAATGTAAATCAATGAGGCTCATCCTGCATACTTACCATTACACTACATCTTATTATTTCCTCATAGTTAGCTTGGATGGGAACCTGAGTTGAAGCAATGGGATCCAGTTCAAAATCAATCTTCAAGTAGACGCCTTACCATATGTGAGTTTTATAGAAACCATCTGTTTGAAAGACATAATGAGTATTATTCAATTTTGAGAACTAAAAAATTATTCCAAGAGTTCATAGTTGATGCTTGGGTATCAACTGAGAAAAATTGTTTGACATTCATCAAACTTAATCATCAAAAACTCCGTTCAGAGCGATATCAAGGTCTTGCATATATCGATGCATATGTCAGATGTGACAAAATTGGCTAGCGCATGATACTGTTGGATCTGGATCTAAGCCTGGGGGTGAATAGGCTAATAAAAATTCTTGCGAACACATGAGCAATCACAGGCAGTTATAAGCAGATGCAGAGTAATAATAAGCAATCACAGAGTGCACAGCAGATTTACCCTGGTTCGGTCGTCCCCACGACCTACATCCAGCCTCCAAAGTAGATACTAGATTAATAATGTTACGGGTACAACCATAAAAAGCTAGAGCACCTTCTCTATGCTTACCATGCTCTCCGTACCCCACTCTCACAGTGTTAAACAAAACTAATCCTATTATAAGCTTTCTATTGACTAGCCCTAACTAGTCAAGTCCCTCTTGTCTAGCCCTAACTAGACAAGATCCCAAAAGCACAAGTATGGTAAAGTTTTCCCTACAAAGATCACTACACTACTACACAAATATAATAATAAAGAGTTTAGGAAATCTCAGTTTCTGTAGGCGTAGTCGTCTCTGTCAATCCGCTCAGGTCAGATCAAGTCTGACGATGATGTAGTCTCTGATCTAAGCAACTCAAGGTACGGCTAGCCCCCTTGGTTGAACTTGCGGCCTAGGAGGATGTGTTCCTTGGATGTTGCGGCCTTGGGCACGGATGTTGAAGATGAATCCCTCTTTGATAGCTTGCGGCAATGAGGGTCTCTCTAAGGGTGTTGCGAAATTTGTTGAAGAAGATGAGCTTGGCCTCTTGCGCAATTGTTGAAGAAGATGAGCTTGGCCTCTTGTGCAATTATTGGAGAAGATGAGCTCTAGTACGGTTGCGGCCTTGGGGAGGAAACTTGGCTTGGCCTTGCGCAATAGAGATGGCAATGGAGATAGGAGAAAGGATGCTTTGGCCTTGGATTTTGATTGCAAGGGTGATGAAGGATTGGAAATGGATTTCTCTTGCAATATTGTGCAAGGAGGGAGGAGATGGGCTTTACAACTTGCGGCCTAGACTATTTCCTTTGAGTTGCCCGAAATTCTTCTCTTTGTTTCCTCTCTCTTTTCTCTCCTTTGAATATAGGTATATATAGAAGAGGATGTGATCAGTTAGAATCAAATAGAATCCCATAGAATATGGAGATTGGATGGAATCCTAACTTGAATAGGATTTGAATGAATCACCATGGAAGATCTCTTCAATCACCATTGGATATGGAGTTTGAATTTGTATAGCTATAGGATTTGAATTTGAATAGCTATAAGATTTCATTTAAGATCTCATTTAATCTCTTATATTGATTTACATGAGATTCTCTATATCTCTCCATCTTTGACCAAGTCTTCATTTGAGTAGGAGGGATTTGATTCATCCACTTTTGATATGAATGAGATATCTCCATATCTCTCCATATTTGACCAAGTCCAAATTGCAAATGAATTGCAATTTCTCCATCACTTTGACTTAGTCCATCTTTACGTATTTGTGAGCTTGCCATTCCTAAAAACACTTAGCTCACACATTAAATCGTTCACACATGTTTGTTATCATCAAACACGAATTCATCGATCCTTATATCTAACAGATACTTCCATCATCTTTCACTGGCACTGCATGTTACATGTTTGAAATCTTTCAAGACTCAATGGCTATCACACGTTATAACCAGTACCTGGATATTTTCTTACCGTGACTGTAAATCCAAAGTGGCATGAATATACTTCGGCTCTACTACCCATTCAAAAGGATACCGAACGTCCAGATTTAATTGCATGCATTTTTAAGTTAAAAAGAAAGTCTTTGATGAAGGAGATTGATGTTAATAATGTATTTGGAAAGAAAGTTGCACATGTCTTTACAATTGAATTTCAGAAACAATGGCTTCTACATATGCATGCTCTTTTCTTTCTTCATGGTCC
Source organism: Scilla litardierei (assembly GCA_030789695.1). Classification (NCBI taxonomy): domain Eukaryota; kingdom Viridiplantae; phylum Streptophyta; class Magnoliopsida; order Asparagales; family Asparagaceae; genus Scilla; species Scilla litardierei. The sequence continues at coordinate 184,190 of JAULAV010001158.1, forward strand.
AGATAAGATTCATACATGTAATCAAGTGGATATCATTATTTGTGCTAAATTTCTTGATCCTAATCAAGATCCTACATTATTTGATATTGTGTCAAAATGTATGGTACACGGACCATGTGGTGCTCGAATTCCAAATGCTTCATGTATGAAAAATGTTAAATGGACTAAGAAATACCCGAAAAATTATGCAGATTCAACAACCATGAATCATGATGGATATCATATATATCGTCGTCATAATAATAGACATCTAAATATTATAAGGGGGCATCAGGTTGATAACCGAGATGTTGTTCTGTATAACATGTATCTCTTAAGATGCTATAATTGACATATTAATGTCAAAGTTTATGCTTGGTCAAGATGTCACAAGTACATTCATAAGTGCATTTATAAAGTTCATGATCAGACCACAATGGTACTGGGCACAATAGATGAAATCCAACAATACTTTGATGCAAGATATATTGGACCACCTAAGGCAGCTTGGTGAAATTTGAACATCCTTTACTTTAAGAGATTCAAGTTCAAATCTTTGTACTTCATATACCACAACAACATCGTGTTATTTTTGATCCAGATGAAGATGTGATACAAGAAGGTCTAGAGCTGAAAATGAGAAGACAAGTTTAACTGAATTTTTAACATGCTGCACTTTACATGAGTCTGTACATGACCTCACATATCAAGAATTGTAAGGACCGTCTACCTTGCAATACTAACAACAAACACTCTAGAGGGGGGTGAATAGAATAATGGAAATAAATTGTGCAATTAAAAATTAACTTGCAAATGCGGAATAATAAATGCAAGAGTAATTAATCAACACAATCAAACCAAATGCAAACACAAGATTTTATCCTGGTTCCCCAAACTTGGTTACGTCCAGCCACACCAATATCCACTATAATTCCCACAAAGAGAAGTGAATACAATCCCACAGAGATACCTCACACAGAGGATTTTGTCCTTCACAAGAACCAAACCAACCCTACACAAGGGTCAAACTCACACATAGAGAATTACTAACTCCCACACAGAGAATTAGGGTTAGTCCTACACTAGAACACCAAACTCCCACAAAGAGAGTAACCAACTCCGACAAAGAGAGTATCTAATTCACACAAAGAGAATTAGGGTTTCATGAAAACAAATGAAACAAATAAACTCTTACATATGCCTTGAGATGAACTTACTCATATGAAGATGAAGGCATGGAAGAGGATGACCAAGTGCTTGAGATTTAGCTTGAATGCACTTGGTTGATTTCCCTTGAGCTTGACTTCAATGTATGAAGAGGAATCGGAGCTCTAAGAGGGAAATGAGAGAGTTTGAGAGTGGATTAATGATTCTCAAATGATCTTCAATAGCTCCAAGAAGTTCTAATGAACTCATCCCTCTCATATATATCGGAAGTCCAAAGGAACCCTCAAACCCAAAGAAAAATGCCAAATCAGAAAATCTGCAACGGCTAGATTTTGGCAGTTGAAGGCACCGACAGTCGACTGATGAACAACTTGTTGGATCCTGTGGATGGCAAACAACACTAGAAGGGGGTTGAATAGTTTTGTACAAATAATAAACTTTTTCGATCGTTAATATTAGCACAAATAAAACCCTTCTAATGTTGCCTAAGAAACCAGGTAGAGTGATCTACACTTGGTTCTTAATCAACAAAATAATCTTACAAATAATATGAAAGAGATAAGATTACAATCAAATAAGAGATCTTTACAAAGAAATCTTTACACAGCAGAATTAAATAAATAATCTTTGTATTAATAATTGAACAAGGAATTACAAAGATATAATATTAGCAAATGAAAAATGCTTGTACAAGAAATATAAACAATCACAAAAAAACAAACGTAGAGAACAGCGATTTTATCCTAGTTCCCCGCAACATGTGTACGTCCAGTCCCTGACCAATCCAGTACGAGATTTAATCCACTATTGCCTTAGCAAAACAATTACCTAACTTCACTCGTTAGGATTTCCAACGACCCTGCCTTAACTAGTTTTTCCAACCACCTAGACTTGTCTAGGATTTACACCGTCCCTTATCACAAAGGGGAATCCATAAAGAAACAAAGTTCCAATCAACCACAATATTGGTGGAGATTGGTTTACACCCGAAATTCTATAGCCAAGATAAATATTGCAATTGTGCGTTACGTGGCTAAAAGAATTTAAATCGATCTTTAGATCACACAAAGAATTGAGATGATTCGTTGTGATCTAGATCTCTTGTTTTAAAAATCCTGTCAAGAATGAAAATTAAAGAGTAAGGAATTTAAAAACAATTTAAAATAGCCAAAGTATAAGATAGATCTCAAAGAAATTCAGAAATAAAAACTGAGATCAAAATATTAGAACAGAAATTTAGCTATCAGCGTTGAGAGTAAACAAAAGCGATGAGAGATTTTAGATCAGAATTGTAGCTCAAAGAATAGAGAGATTGGTTTGTTAAAATGATCTCAATGAGGCTCCTGTTTATAGAGTTTTAAAAGGATTTCAATTTCAAAAATGATTGACTTTCAGTCCAATCAAATAAGGAAATAGAGTGAAATCGGGAAGCAGAATCGTAGAAGAAAAACGACAGCTAGTAGTTGACTCCCTACTGAGGTAGTCGACTCCTAGAGAATTTCAATAAAAGTTCTGCTTTCAGCTGGTAGTCGACTCCCTCCCCTGGTAGTCGACTCTCAGAGCATTTTTCACTAAAACTCAGCTAGCAAGATGTGTAATCAATTTCTGGGTGTTTGGAGGTTGACTACTAAGAATTAAATCAACTAGCTAATGCTCTCAAGAGTTTTAAAAAAAATTAAAACGTTCTTTCTTTAAAATTATTTTATGTGTGTGCGCAATATTTGCTTGGCTTTAACATAGTCCTAAAGAAACCAACTCACACACTAGACTTAGACGAGACCTTCAGGAAGCCGATCAAACGTTTGCATTAGATGCGCGCTTCTCTTGGATTTGTGCTCTTCTTCATTAAGCTTGAGAACTTGCATGAGCTTTGTCACGCCCCGCTTCCCAAAATGACGGAGGCGAAGCGTGACTAAGGCCCGCTTAGGCCAGAGCTGAGAAGCTCTGACCCAATAAGCGTCTGTAGGGGTACCATTTAATAAAAACTTTTCAGGTTCTTGCATTAATAAAATTCGGAACAATAGGAAGTACAGAAAGGGAATGGCATTCATTAAATTAGAAATATTATATCCAGCGAGTACAAAGTCTAAAAGAAGCCTAAGCATGGCAACAAACTAACTAAAAGCAAACTAAAAGCAGTAACCTCTGAAAGTGACGACTAAAAGACCTCAAGGTCTGGTCCTCGTCAGGCACGTACTCTGGGTCGACGTCCTCGGCTCCTCGTACTCCAGTGAGTCTGCCTCGTCCACGAACTCTGGCTGAGCACCTGACGTACAGCACCCAAGAGAAAGGAACTGTACGTCAGGCAAAGTCTACAAGAAGGGTTAGACTTTACTGCAAGTGCACCGAACTTTAAACAACAGTTTACTGGTTGATTAACATGCTGAGGTTCTTTTACACAACATTTTACTGGTTGATTAGCATGATGTGGTTATGACAGAGTAACACGAAAGGAAGTAACGTAGCAGGAAAGCAAAACGGGACAAGTAGTAGTAGTAGCGTGTGCTACCAACTACGGGACTAACCTACAGGTGTCAGGACAAGTCGGGACGTGACGGGACAAGACAAGACAAGACAAGACAAGACAAGACAAGACAAGACAAGTGAGACACGAAAGGGTTCACGCCTTACGGTTTGAGGGGGATCAGACCCTCTTGCCGTGCGCACGCTCAACCCAACCCCAAACCCCAAGGAAGACAAGACAAGACATGACACCAGTACAAGGGATCACTCGCTCTAGCTTGGCGAGTGCCCTATTGCCCGCAGGCTGTGTATCCGTACAAGGGATCACTCTCTCTAGCTTGGAGAGTGCCCTATTGCCCGCAGGCTGTGTATCACGGGGATCACTCTCGCATGGAGAGCATCCGAAACGCCCGCAGGCTTTTTGTATAACAGTCACGGGGATCACTCTCGCATGGAGAGCATCCGAAACGCCCGCAGGCTTTTTGTGTAACAGGGACATGACATGACAAGTGTAAGGAATTGTTATTCTAGGGTGTCCACACTCACGCACACACAAGATAGCCCTACGGTGTCAAAAGTTGTTGTTTGTCTAGCTTAGACTTCGTCATCAAGTCTAAGTTGTCAGGGGCGTCCCGGACGCTATCATTTCACGTCCGGTTCTATTGTTCACAGTTAACAATTCTAACCAACTAGGGCCTAAGCACGGCCAAAAGTGCAAGTGGATACACTTGCCTACGGTGGCGAGTGTGTCGTCCGTCCGGGGCGTCTCGTCCAGGCGTCTCGTCCGCGGTAGTCCGTCTGAAACAGGGGTCACGGCGACGGTGTCAGGTCGCGATTTTCAATAAATCTTATTTAGGTTCATTTCTAGGTTGGACGTGGCTACCCTAACAGTCACAAGTCAAGATGTCCGTTCAGCCTATCCGACGATTCTATCCTATGTGCACAGTCAAAAAGTCCGATCGTCGATCTACGGTTCCACATCGTTTTAAGGGAGCGTAGAGTAAATTTAATGTGTTAAGTTGCCGATTTTTAGTTAGGGTTCAGATGACGTATATTTTGGGTTGCTACGAGTATAGGGCACCAACCTGGTTTGACGGTCACGTGTAAGTTTTGACGTCGGATCTGAAAACAACAACGGATCACGTCGCGGCTCCAATTTCCGGAACGTCTCGTCACTGGTCTGTAGTGTTCACGTGGTCGAACGGAAAGCGTGACCTTCTCTGCGTCATAAGGTATACGATAAGTTACGCTAACATTTTCTAACTTAGAAAATATTATATGGCACAAAATTACTGCTTTTATAATCTATACCACTTATACTCAAAGCTACATCCTGTATGTTTTATTAAAAAATAACAAAAGGTACTGACCACCCATGTTTTACACTGCTCTCATGCTGCTCTACACTTACTCCAGACAACCCGTCAACCTATTAGAAAAAAATATAGGGCATTGTTCATTCACCTCTTCGTTCATCTTTACACACACAAAACTAATATAACCTATATATATCTATATTCTTTCTGGCATCAGAAGCCTATGGGGTTTTGATTAGCATGAACTTTAAAAATAGTGAAAAAGAAAACAAAGTATTCACATATAGGAGGATCACCAATTCAGTAACAGATTAATTTTTTTTTATATTGTAAAGAAAACACAGAAAACAGATTAAATTCTATGTAGTGGAAAAAATGCAGATCTATTTGTAATAGAATCCTGTGTATAAATCATGATTTTATGAAGTGACTTCACTTTTAGAGGTTCTGTGAATTAAGCATGTAATTTTTACAGAAATAGTTACTCCATCTATTTTATTTTATTCAAATGCATTGTATTGATTAATTTTAGAAGATGTACAAGATGTAAAACCAAATCCAAGCGCAGTGGTGAACTGACATTATAGAATAAAAACTGATGGGTGGCCACTGCTTAAAGGGTTTGGTTTTGCTAGTTACTCTTTGGTTAAAGGTGCTTCCTATAAACTGATGGGTGGCCATATTTCATATATGCTGTAAGATACAGCTCGTGTTTAATTATATCTACAAAACAACAAGTATTAAAATACATCGGCATAACTTACCCTAGCACAGGAAAAGCTCATTGCTAGCAAATGGAGGGTCGTCGCCTGCAGGTGGAGCGGCGACGTCTGAGGTGCCGGCGTCGGCGGCAGCAAGGGGAGAACGGCGGCGTCGAGGGGAAGGAGCAGCGCCCGGACGTGAGGGGAGGCGCTGTCAAGGCGCTGACGTTGCTGCGCGTGTGGAAAGGCCGGACAGCGGCGTTGCCAAGGGGGAGGTCCGGTGCTGTGGCCTGCTTGGCATCAGGGTGCGGCGGTTTGGGTTGTCGCGCGAGAGGGGGAAACGCCTCTGTTAGTTGCGGGGGGGAGAGGGAGATGAGGGAGAGGGCAAGTTTGAACTGGGGAGGGTTTTAAAAAGAAGTATGCTACTGTGCTCTGCCTCAGCCCTAGGTATTAGGTTAGATATAAATAATAATATAAGAGAAATAAGAGAGAGGAAAACGTGAGGGAGAGGTGCAGATATTATGGGATAAGACGTGGGTACGGTTGTAACTAAGTGGGATCGTTCAACAGTTTAGATTTTTTTTTAAACGATTTGATTTCTTTTTTTTTACATCCCCCAACCGCCAGTTGATAGGGTAGGATTTTATAATTTAAATTTTGTTTAACAGAGCCCCTTCAAGGGTTACTCATCCCATTTATTATTACTCATTCATGAAACTAAGCTCATATTAATAAATTTAAGAGGTAGTGAGTTCGAGTTTAAAAAAACAATTAGCACTAACTTGTTGGAATAAAACGCACAGAGCCATCGAAAATCAAATGTTTATTTAAAAGGTTTATTAATAAAACAACTGATATTGTTGCAGATAGGTACATCGACAACCTAAAATTTCAAGGAAGGTACCTGGGTGATCGCGCCTCCGAGAGGGTTGTGGACCCGTGTTCGAGCTACAGAAAGCAATAATAAAATCAAATACGGTAACACGCACACAAAACAACTAAGGTTACGCGCTACAAATATTCGGTCGGAAAGTGACCGTTACATTCTACCCACCTTAGAAATGATTCCGCCCTCGGAATCACTTATACTAATAATAATAATATCTATAAACAGTTATGCCTACAACCCCCATATTCCACCTAATGATCGCTAATCCTATGACTTCATTCAGCATTCCTTAGTTAATTCATCATTGCTTGTCTCTCCACTGGCTAATGCTACAACTAAGACCACATCCTATCACTTAACTATGAATCCACATTATCGTTTACAAATCAACAATCATCTCGTCTCCAATATATTCTCCATCATATCGACTCATAAATTTCCTCCATAATCAATGAACCATCGAACCACGCCTATCATTACCTCTATCATCTAATCTCCTAATCAGACTAAATCCGTCTACCTAACCATCCATTCATCTCCACACGTGTTATTTCCAATGTCTTCTCACCCCAACTTTATAATCAAGTCTTGATGCTTTAAATGTCCTACTCATTCTCATGATCACCCTAACTCATACCATCCCGTCCTAGCTACTCCCATCTACCACTCATCAAAGTTTCATGTCCGATAAGCACTCATCTCCCTGTGTATAATTTCATCCAACTAGCATTTCCATTGAGTCCTTCACGCATTGGTATTATAAATAAGTCTTGGACACCTCGTTCTTTTCATCCGAAAGAAATCTATTCCAATATCATATTGTTCCAAAATCGGTTAACCATTGTTATAACAAATCTCATCTCTCCCTGAGCCTACCCGCAAACAAAATCCTACAACAATAATAGCTAGTCCCAAAACTATAACAACCACAACATAACATTTCTAAATGGAGAGAGAGAAAAGGAAGGGAAACTTATAACCAGTGACACATTTTTTTTAAAACATTTGGAAAAACGTGTGGGGTCGTGGTAATGGATGAGGAAGGATAATTGATTTGTGATCTTGTGAGCCAATTTCAAAAACTTTAAAGGTTTGGTTTAAAAGAGAAAAAAAACAAAGTTTTGATACAATCACATGCGGTCAAAGATAAGCTATTCTATAATCACGAAAAACTACGTCTAAGGAAATTGCCTGCTATGACCCTATTCATATACGTATAAATACCGTCATTCAGACAACTTCAATCATATCATGGTTAACACTGAGTACACATTCAAGACACAGAAGGCAATTATCAGGATTCTAAAGAACACACACTCATACAGGTCTACTCACTCTACTTATACTCATGCACCACGACGACATCACCTACCAAAAGGGCCTACTCCTAAACCGGAGATAACATAGATAACTACAAGGACTAATATCTACGCAAAATAAGGAAACAGAAACCAAAAGTGTAACGAAATAAATCGAAAAGGACGAGTTCAAGTAAGGCGGGACAAGGAGATAATTGGTTGGATGGATCGAAAAAAATATTCTTCAAAATAACTAGATTGATGACGGGAGAATTACGTGTGAAATATGGTATCATGTAATTTTTTTTAAATATATATATATATATTTATATACTTAAAAGTGAGCAAATGTAGCAAATTAAAATTTTGGAAAAAGTAAGACGAAAGAAGGATGGGTAGGGTGAGAAACGATTGTTCTGCAAACGAAAATAAGTTTACACAAGGATTTTGAAATGTGGTCACGAAGAACATAGAACTGATATAATAATAATATTAATATTTGGAGTTCCCTCTAGTTTAGAAAATATTTTTAAAAAATATCTACGGTAAGCGATTAGAAATAGATCTTGTAGTTTAGAAAATTAATATATATATTTTGGATTGGTAACAAGGTTTACAACTAAAACACGAAAGATGCCGATTTGAAAATAGGTATAAGATAGTAAAATAATTTTACGACCAGGGATGTTTCAAGATCAGTGAAAGGATTTTAACTCAAAAGAAAAACAAGAAATTTTGAAATATATAATATAGGGGTTTCCAAAGAAGTTAAGCTGAGCGAAAAACTTAATAGGAATTTCAAAAATACTTTTAGAGGCAGCAGACTTGGCAAGGGAAAAGACTCGAAGGATCATCGATACTCGTCAGGAACGATTACGTGAATTGGAAGAAAGGAAAAGATCACATGATGGATACACTTAGGATACGATTCACGAAGCTACGATAGAACTCTACGGTCGATATCACGAAAAGGGCAATGATGAAGGAGACGCTAGAAGTCAGGGATTCTAATTATCGGGTCATCTGAAGATCAGGAGAGCTTGGTACTAAGATTTCCTAATGAGCTAGACTGTAACCAGGATCTGATGGGAAAGTTCCTAAGAGAAATCAAGGTTAGTTCTGCTGGACCCGAAGTCGATGAGCCCGATTGAACGTCAAAAAGAAGGGCTCTAGAAATCTAACACGGCCAGAGCCAAGGGAGGGAGATGCTACTAAGGTATCCTAAGACGGGTACGGCTAAATCTTAACCAAGGCGTCTAACTATCAAACTGGGACGTCTACCTAAGTCTTCCTACCATCTAAGACTGGGAAACCCTAATTCAGACTTGTACGTGGATATTAAATGAATGCGGTACTTTTATTGTTCCGAACTTTTGCATGACCTGCATGGGCCACCACTAAAACCTGTCACGCCCCGCTTCCCAAAATGACGGAGGCGAAGCGTGACTAAGGCCCGCTTAGGCCAGAGCTGAGAAGCTCTGACCCAATAAGCGTCTGTAGGGGTACCATTTAATAAAAACTTTTCAGGTTCTTGCATTAATAAAATTCGGAACAATAGGAAGTACAGAAAGGGAATGGCATTCATTAAATTAGAAATATTATATCCAGCGAGTACAAAGTCTAAAAGAAGCCTAAGCATGGCAACAAACTAACTAAAAGCAAACTAAAAGCAGTAACCTCTGAAAGTGACGACTAAAAGACCTCAAGGTCTGGTCCTCGTCAGGCACGTACTCTGGGTCGACGTCCTCGGCTCCTCGTACTCCAGTGAGTCTGCCTCGTCCACGAACTCTGGCTGAGCACCTGACGTACAGCACCCAAGAGAAAGGAACTGTACGTCAGGCAAAGTCTACAAGAAGGGTTAGACTTTACTGCAAGTGCACCGAACTTTAAACAACAGTTTACTGGTTGATTAACATGCTGAGGTTCTTTTACACAACATTTTACTGGTTGATTAGCATGATGTGGTTATGACAGAGTAACACGAAAGGAAGTAACGTAGCAGGAAAGCAAAACGGGACAAGTAGTAGTAGTAGCGTGTGCTACCAACTACGGGACTAACCTACAGGTGTCAGGACAAGTCGGGACGTGACGGGACAAGACAAGACAAGACAAGACAAGACAAGACAAGACAAGACAAGTGAGACACGAAAGGGTTCACGCCTTACGGTTTGAGGGGGATCAGACCCTCTTGCCGTGCGCACGCTCAACCCAACCCCAAACCCCAAGGAAGACAAGACAAGACATGACACCAGTACAAGGGATCACTCGCTCTAGCTTGGCGAGTGCCCTATTGCCCGCAGGCTGTGTATCCGTACAAGGGATCACTCTCTCTAGCTTGGAGAGTGCCCTATTGCCCGCAGGCTGTGTATCACGGGGATCACTCTCGCATGGAGAGCATCCGAAACGCCCGCAGGCTTTTTGTATAACAGTCACGGGGATCACTCTCGCATGGAGAGCATCCGAAACGCCCGCAGGCTTTTTGTGTAACAGGGACATGACATGACAAGTGTAAGGAATTGTTATTCTAGGGTGTCCACACTCACGCACACACAAGATAGCCCTACGGTGTCAAAAGTTGTTGTTTGTCTAGCTTAGACTTCGTCATCAAGTCTAAGTTGTCAGGGGCGTCCCGGACGCTATCATTTCACGTCCGGTTCTATTGTTCACAGTTAACAATTCTAACCAACTAGGGCCTAAGCACGGCCAAAAGTGCAAGTGGATACACTTGCCTACGGTGGCGAGTGTGTCGTCCGTCCGGGGCGTCTCGTCCAGGCGTCTCGTCCGCGGTAGTCCGTCTGAAACAGGGGTCACGGCGACGGTGTCAGGTCGCGATTTTCAATAAATCTTATTTAGGTTCATTTCTAGGTTGGACGTGGCTACCCTAACAGTCACAAGTCAAGATGTCCGTTCAGCCTATCCGACGATTCTATCCTATGTGCACAGTCAAAAAGTCCGATCGTCGATCTACGGTTCCACATCGTTTTAAGGGAGCGTAGAGTAAATTTAATGTGTTAAGTTGCCGATTTTTAGTTAGGGTTCAGATGACGTATATTTTGGGTTGCTACGAGTATAGGGCACCAACCTGGTTTGACGGTCACGTGTAAGTTTTGACGTCGGATCTGAAAACAACAACGGATCACGTCGCGGCTCCAATTTCCGGAACGTCTCGTCACTGGTCTGTAGTGTTCACGTGGTCGAACGGAAAGCGTGACCTTCTCTGCGTCATAAGGTATACGATAAGTTACGCTAACATTTTCTAACTTAGAAAATATTATATGGCACAAAATTACTGCTTTTATAATCTATACCACTTATACTCAAAGCTACATCCTGTATGTTTTATTAAAAAATAACAAAAGGTACTGACCACCCATGTTTTACACTGCTCTCATGCTGCTCTACACTTACTCCAGACAACCCGTCAACCTATTAGAAAAAAATATAGGGCATTGTTCATTCACCTCTTCGTTCATCTTTACACACACAAAACTAATATAACCTATATATATCTATATTCTTTCTGGCATCAGAAGCCTATGGGGTTTTGATTAGCATGAACTTTAAAAATAGTGAAAAAGAAAACAAAGTATTCACATATAGGAGGATCACCAATTCAGTAACAGATTAATTTTTTTTTATATTGTAAAGAAAACACAGAAAACAGATTAAATTCTATGTAGTGGAAAAAATGCAGATCTATTTGTAATAGAATCCTGTGTATAAATCATGATTTTATGAAGTGACTTCACTTTTAGAGGTTCTGTGAATTAAGCATGTAATTTTTACAGAAATAGTTACTCCATCTATTTTATTTTATTCAAATGCATTGTATTGATTAATTTTAGAAGATGTACAAGATGTAAAACCAAATCCAAGCGCAGTGGTGAACTGACATTATAGAATAAAAACTGATGGGTGGCCACTGCTTAAAGGGTTTGGTTTTGCTAGTTACTCTTTGGTTAAAGGTGCTTCCTATAAACTGATGGGTGGCCATATTTCATATATGCTGTAAGATACAGCTCGTGTTTAATTATATCTACAAAACAACAAGTATTAAAATACATCGGCATAACTTACCCTAGCACAGGAAAAGCTCATTGCTAGCAAATGGAGGGTCGTCGCCTGCAGGTGGAGCGGCGACGTCTGAGGTGCCGGCGTCGGCGGCAGCAAGGGGAGAACGGCGGCGTCGAGGGGAAGGAGCAGCGCCCGGACGTGAGGGGAGGCGCTGTCAAGGCGCTGACGTTGCTGCGCGTGTGGAAAGGCCGGACAGCGGCGTTGCCAAGGGGGAGGTCCGGTGCTGTGGCCTGCTTGGCATCAGGGTGCGGCGGTTTGGGTTGTCGCGCGAGAGGGGGAAACGCCTCTGTTAGTTGCGGGGGGGAGAGGGAGATGAGGGAGAGGGCAAGTTTGAACTGGGGAGGGTTTTAAAAAGAAGTATGCTACTGTGCTCTGCCTCAGCCCTAGGTATTAGGTTAGATATAAATAATAATATAAGAGAAATAAGAGAGAGGAAAACGTGAGGGAGAGGTGCAGATATTATGGGATAAGACGTGGGTACGGTTGTAACTAAGTGGGATCGTTCAACAGTTTAGATTTTTTTTTAAACGATTTGATTTCTTTTTTTTTACATCCCCCAACCGCCAGTTGATAGGGTAGGATTTTATAATTTAAATTTTGTTTAACAGAGCCCCTTCAAGGGTTACTCATCCCATTTATTATTACTCATTCATGAAACTAAGCTCATATTAATAAATTTAAGAGGTAGTGAGTTCGAGTTTAAAAAAACAATTAGCACTAACTTGTTGGAATAAAACGCACAGAGCCATCGAAAATCAAATGTTTATTTAAAAGGTTTATTAATAAAACAACTGATATTGTTGCAGATAGGTACATCGACAACCTAAAATTTCAAGGAAGGTACCTGGGTGATCGCGCCTCCGAGAGGGTTGTGGACCCGTGTTCGAGCTACAGAAAGCAATAATAAAATCAAATACGGTAACACGCACACAAAACAACTAAGGTTACGCGCTACAAATATTCGGTCGGAAAGTGACCGTTACATTCTACCCACCTTAGAAATGATTCCGCCCTCGGAATCACTTATACTAATAATAATAATATCTATAAACAGTTATGCCTACAACCCCCATATTCCACCTAATGATCGCTAATCCTATGACTTCATTCAGCATTCCTTAGTTAATTCATCATTGCTTGTCTCTCCACTGGCTAATGCTACAACTAAGACCACATCCTATCACTTAACTATGAATCCACATTATCGTTTACAAATCAACAATCATCTCGTCTCCAATATATTCTCCATCATATCGACTCATAAATTTCCTCCATAATCAATGAACCATCGAACCACGCCTATCATTACCTCTATCATCTAATCTCCTAATCAGACTAAATCCGTCTACCTAACCATCCATTCATCTCCACACGTGTTATTTCCAATGTCTTCTCACCCCAACTTTATAATCAAGTCTTGATGCTTTAAATGTCCTACTCATTCTCATGATCACCCTAACTCATACCATCCCGTCCTAGCTACTCCCATCTACCACTCATCAAAGTTTCATGTCCGATAAGCACTCATCTCCCTGTGTATAATTTCATCCAACTAGCATTTCCATTGAGTCCTTCACGCATTGGTATTATAAATAAGTCTTGGACACCTCGTTCTTTTCATCCGAAAGAAATCTATTCCAATATCATATTGTTCCAAAATCGGTTAACCATTGTTATAACAAATCTCATCTCTCCCTGAGCCTACCCGCAAACAAAATCCTACAACAATAATAGCTAGTCCCAAAACTATAACAACCACAACATAACATTTCTAAATGGAGAGAGAGAAAAGGAAGGGAAACTTATAACCAGTGACACATTTTTTTTAAAACATTTGGAAAAACGTGTGGGGTCGTGGTAATGGATGAGGAAGGATAATTGATTTGTGATCTTGTGAGCCAATTTCAAAAACTTTAAAGGTTTGGTTTAAAAGAGAAAAAAAACAAAGTTTTGATACAATCACATGCGGTCAAAGATAAGCTATTCTATAATCACGAAAAACTACGTCTAAGGAAATTGCCTGCTATGACCCTATTCATATACGTATAAATACCGTCATTCAGACAACTTCAATCATATCATGGTTAACACTGAGTACACATTCAAGACACAGAAGGCAATTATCAGGATTCTAAAGAACACACACTCATACAGGTCTACTCACTCTACTTATACTCATGCACCACGACGACATCACCTACCAAAAGGGCCTACTCCTAAACCGGAGATAACATAGATAACTACAAGGACTAATATCTACGCAAAATAAGGAAACAGAAACCAAAAGTGTAACGAAATAAATCGAAAAGGACGAGTTCAAGTAAGGCGGGACAAGGAGATAATTGGTTGGATGGATCGAAAAAAATATTCTTCAAAATAACTAGATTGATGACGGGAGAATTACGTGTGAAATATGGTATCATGTAATTTTTTTTAAATATATATATATATATTTATATACTTAAAAGTGAGCAAATGTAGCAAATTAAAATTTTGGAAAAAGTAAGACGAAAGAAGGATGGGTAGGGTGAGAAACGATTGTTCTGCAAACGAAAATAAGTTTACACAAGGATTTTGAAATGTGGTCACGAAGAACATAGAACTGATATAATAATAATATTAATATTTGGAGTTCCCTCTAGTTTAGAAAATATTTTTAAAAAATATCTACGGTAAGCGATTAGAAATAGATCTTGTAGTTTAGAAAATTAATATATATATTTTGGATTGGTAACAAGGTTTACAACTAAAACACGAAAGATGCCGATTTGAAAATAGGTATAAGATAGTAAAATAATTTTACGACCAGGGATGTTTCAAGATCAGTGAAAGGATTTTAACTCAAAAGAAAAACAAGAAATTTTGAAATATATAATATAGGGGTTTCCAAAGAAGTTAAGCTGAGCGAAAAACTTAATAGGAATTTCAAAAATACTTTTAGAGGCAGCAGACTTGGCAAGGGAAAAGACTCGAAGGATCATCGATACTCGTCAGGAACGATTACGTGAATTGGAAGAAAGGAAAAGATCACATGATGGATACACTTAGGATACGATTCACGAAGCTACGATAGAACTCTACGGTCGATATCACGAAAAGGGCAATGATGAAGGAGACGCTAGAAGTCAGGGATTCTAATTATCGGGTCATCTGAAGATCAGGAGAGCTTGGTACTAAGATTTCCTAATGAGCTAGACTGTAACCAGGATCTGATGGGAAAGTTCCTAAGAGAAATCAAGGTTAGTTCTGCTGGACCCGAAGTCGATGAGCCCGATTGAACGTCAAAAAGAAGGGCTCTAGAAATCTAACACGGCCAGAGCCAAGGGAGGGAGATGCTACTAAGGTATCCTAAGACGGGTACGGCTAAATCTTAACCAAGGCGTCTAACTATCAAACTGGGACGTCTACCTAAGTCTTCCTACCATCTAAGACTGGGAAACCCTAATTCAGACTTGTACGTGGATATTAAATGAATGCGGTACTTTTATTGTTCCGAACTTTTGCATGACCTGCATGGGCCACCACTAAAACCTGTCACGCCCCGCTTCCCAAAATGACGGAGGCGAAGCGTGACTAAGGCCCGCTTAGGCCAGAGCTGAGAAGCTCTGACCCAATAAGCGTCTGTAGGGGTACCATTTAATAAAAACTTTTCAGGTTCTTGCATTAATAAAATTCGGAACAATAGGAAGTACAGAAAGGGAATGGCATTCATTAAATTAGAAATATTATATCCAGCGAGTACAAAGTCTAAAAGAAGCCTAAGCATGGCAACAAACTAACTAAAAGCAAACTAAAAGCAGTAACCTCTGAAAGTGACGACTAAAAGACCTCAAGGTCTGGTCCTCGTCAGGCACGTACTCTGGGTCGACGTCCTCGGCTCCTCGTACTCCAGTGAGTCTGCCTCGTCCACGAACTCTGGCTGAGCACCTGACGTACAGCACCCAAGAGAAAGGAACTGTACGTCAGGCAAAGTCTACAAGAAGGGTTAGACTTTACTGCAAGTGCACCGAACTTTAAACAACAGTTTACTGGTTGATTAACATGCTGAGGTTCTTTTACACAACATTTTACTGGTTGATTAGCATGATGTGGTTATGACAGAGTAACACGAAAGGAAGTAACGTAGCAGGAAAGCAAAACGGGACAAGTAGTAGTAGTAGCGTGTGCTACCAACTACGGGACTAACCTACAGGTGTCAGGACAAGTCGGGACGTGACGGGACAAGACAAGACAAGACAAGACAAGACAAGACAAGACAAGACAAGTGAGACACGAAAGGGTTCACGCCTTACGGTTTGAGGGGGATCAGACCCTCTTGCCGTGCGCACGCTCAACCCAACCCCAAACCCCAAGGAAGACAAGACAAGACATGACACCAGTACAAGGGATCACTCGCTCTAGCTTGGCGAGTGCCCTATTGCCCGCAGGCTGTGTATCCGTACAAGGGATCACTCTCTCTAGCTTGGAGAGTGCCCTATTGCCCGCAGGCTGTGTATCACGGGGATCACTCTCGCATGGAGAGCATCCGAAACGCCCGCAGGCTTTTTGTATAACAGTCACGGGGATCACTCTCGCATGGAGAGCATCCGAAACGCCCGCAGGCTTTTTGTGTAACAGGGACATGACATGACAAGTGTAAGGAATTGTTATTCTAGGGTGTCCACACTCACGCACACACAAGATAGCCCTACGGTGTCAAAAGTTGTTGTTTGTCTAGCTTAGACTTCGTCATCAAGTCTAAGTTGTCAGGGGCGTCCCGGACGCTATCATTTCACGTCCGGTTCTATTGTTCACAGTTAACAATTCTAACCAACTAGGGCCTAAGCACGGCCAAAAGTGCAAGTGGATACACTTGCCTACGGTGGCGAGTGTGTCGTCCGTCCGGGGCGTCTCGTCCAGGCGTCTCGTCCGCGGTAGTCCGTCTGAAACAGGGGTCACGGCGACGGTGTCAGGTCGCGATTTTCAATAAATCTTATTTAGGTTCATTTCTAGGTTGGACGTGGCTACCCTAACAGTCACAAGTCAAGATGTCCGTTCAGCCTATCCGACGATTCTATCCTATGTGCACAGTCAAAAAGTCCGATCGTCGATCTACGGTTCCACATCGTTTTAAGGGAGCGTAGAGTAAATTTAATGTGTTAAGTTGCCGATTTTTAGTTAGGGTTCAGATGACGTATATTTTGGGTTGCTACGAGTATAGGGCACCAACCTGGTTTGACGGTCACGTGTAAGTTTTGACGTCGGATCTGAAAACAACAACGGATCACGTCGCGGCTCCAATTTCCGGAACGTCTCGTCACTGGTCTGTAGTGTTCACGTGGTCGAACGGAAAGCGTGACCTTCTCTGCGTCATAAGGTATACGATAAGTTACGCTAACATTTTCTAACTTAGAAAATATTATATGGCACAAAATTACTGCTTTTATAATCTATACCACTTATACTCAAAGCTACATCCTGTATGTTTTATTAAAAAATAACAAAAGGTACTGACCACCCATGTTTTACACTGCTCTCATGCTGCTCTACACTTACTCCAGACAACCCGTCAACCTATTAGAAAAAAATATAGGGCATTGTTCATTCACCTCTTCGTTCATCTTTACACACACAAAACTAATATAACCTATATATATCTATATTCTTTCTGGCATCAGAAGCCTATGGGGTTTTGATTAGCATGAACTTTAAAAATAGTGAAAAAGAAAACAAAGTATTCACATATAGGAGGATCACCAATTCAGTAACAGATTAATTTTTTTTTATATTGTAAAGAAAACACAGAAAACAGATTAAATTCTATGTAGTGGAAAAAATGCAGATCTATTTGTAATAGAATCCTGTGTATAAATCATGATTTTATGAAGTGACTTCACTTTTAGAGGTTCTGTGAATTAAGCATGTAATTTTTACAGAAATAGTTACTCCATCTATTTTATTTTATTCAAATGCATTGTATTGATTAATTTTAGAAGATGTACAAGATGTAAAACCAAATCCAAGCGCAGTGGTGAACTGACATTATAGAATAAAAACTGATGGGTGGCCACTGCTTAAAGGGTTTGGTTTTGCTAGTTACTCTTTGGTTAAAGGTGCTTCCTATAAACTGATGGGTGGCCATATTTCATATATGCTGTAAGATACAGCTCGTGTTTAATTATATCTACAAAACAACAAGTATTAAAATACATCGGCATAACTTACCCTAGCACAGGAAAAGCTCATTGCTAGCAAATGGAGGGTCGTCGCCTGCAGGTGGAGCGGCGACGTCTGAGGTGCCGGCGTCGGCGGCAGCAAGGGGAGAACGGCGGCGTCGAGGGGAAGGAGCAGCGCCCGGACGTGAGGGGAGGCGCTGTCAAGGCGCTGACGTTGCTGCGCGTGTGGAAAGGCCGGACAGCGGCGTTGCCAAGGGGGAGGTCCGGTGCTGTGGCCTGCTTGGCATCAGGGTGCGGCGGTTTGGGTTGTCGCGCGAGAGGGGGAAACGCCTCTGTTAGTTGCGGGGGGGAGAGGGAGATGAGGGAGAGGGCAAGTTTGAACTGGGGAGGGTTTTAAAAAGAAGTATGCTACTGTGCTCTGCCTCAGCCCTAGGTATTAGGTTAGATATAAATAATAATATAAGAGAAATAAGAGAGAGGAAAACGTGAGGGAGAGGTGCAGATATTATGGGATAAGACGTGGGTACGGTTGTAACTAAGTGGGATCGTTCAACAGTTTAGATTTTTTTTTAAACGATTTGATTTCTTTTTTTTTACATCCCCCAACCGCCAGTTGATAGGGTAGGATTTTATAATTTAAATTTTGTTTAACAGAGCCCCTTCAAGGGTTACTCATCCCATTTATTATTACTCATTCATGAAACTAAGCTCATATTAATAAATTTAAGAGGTAGTGAGTTCGAGTTTAAAAAAACAATTAGCACTAACTTGTTGGAATAAAACGCACAGAGCCATCGAAAATCAAATGTTTATTTAAAAGGTTTATTAATAAAACAACTGATATTGTTGCAGATAGGTACATCGACAACCTAAAATTTCAAGGAAGGTACCTGGGTGATCGCGCCTCCGAGAGGGTTGTGGACCCGTGTTCGAGCTACAGAAAGCAATAATAAAATCAAATACGGTAACACGCACACAAAACAACTAAGGTTACGCGCTACAAATATTCGGTCGGAAAGTGACCGTTACAAGCTTCATCATTGATCTATACTTGTGCTAGATGTAGAGCTTACAAATTCATCTCCATCTTTCGAGTGCGGTTGAGCTTCTTCGGAGTATGCATAAAGCTATCAATCACACAACCTGTACACTAAAGTTGTAGTGTAATTAGTATACTAACATCATTTGGGGTGTTCATCATCAAAACCACTTAGGGGTGGGATTCGATTTCCCATCACTCTCCCCCCTTTTTGATGACGACACCCAAATGCAAAGTAAGATGAATAAATGAATATTAGCTCAATAAAATACCAAGTAAGATAACTTAATCCCCCTGTTTAGATGAGGTACTCCCCTACATCAAAGCTGGTTAGCATAACAAGATATTCATTCTCATTTTTGCATTTACTCTTTTCTTCTTCCCCTTGTCATCAATCAAAAAGATGACAGAAGAATATGTTGAACGTAGATAGTTTTATTCAACAAGCAAACCACACATTAAGAGTAGGAAAGACACAAACATTTTTAATCAATACACTACAAGATAATTCAAGATAATTCATGATAATTTTCTGCAAAACAAAGTTAGTATCTATATGACATGAATAATATACTAATAATTTAGAGCATGTCATACCATAAGCATAAGTTGAAATCGTCACACCACAATAAGAATTATTACAGACCAAGAACATTGTTTTCAAAAAGCCATTGTTTTAAAACCAAATAATTCAAACGAGTTCAAGATGTTCCTCCCTTCTTCTTCTCCTTCTTCAGTTCCTTGATCTCATTAAGGATCAACTTCAGAGTCTTTTTGGTCATTTCATTGCTTGACGCCATAAAGTCTTTAAGATCATCTACCTTCTGGTTGAGTTCTTCAAATCCTTTTTCTTGAGAAATCTTTAATTTCCCAATCTTCTTCAAGAGCATCTCTTGAAGTTTGATGATGTATTCAGGAACGTCCTTAGGTGGTGCTTCTTCTTCTTCTTCACTTTCATTCTCTTCTTCATCTGAACCAACCACAACAGGTTTCTTACCTTTCCTCCTTGTGGATGAGCTAGCTTCTCCGACTAGCTTCTCTTCTGGAATATTTTGATCAAAGTCTCTGTAAAGACCCATTTGGCCAAGTGCATGCGCATCAAACACACGGGCAGGTTCTAGAACCTCAGTTTCATTATCCAAAGGAATGGCATATGCATTGAAGAGGATGGTGAGAAAATGACCATGAGCTAGTGGAGATGCAATTCTATTGGAAGCAGCAGATGACAGAATTGAGTAGATGATAAATCTGGACCAATTGACATGAATATTTCCAAGTATAGCACAGATACACTTGGCTTGTTTCTCAGACAGAACAGAATGAATGCCAGACTTTTGGGTTATATTGTTTGATAAAATATTTGCCAAAATTATACCAGGATAACACAAAGATCCCCACACGGTAATTTAGTTAAGATGAATTTTCCAGGCAAATACATTTTATCCAATGTATCCCCATCGGTAATTTCTATCTCATCTAGCAGTTTTCATGTAAAAGGAATTCCTAGGGCCTGTCCTAATGATTTGATGTTAATAGCCAGCTTAGTGTCAAGGACTTTTGTAACAAACCCATATTTGACAAGGTCAAAGTCCATGTTAGCATAGAACATATACACTAGTCTTGGATAACACAGATACGAATTATCAGAGGAAAACAAATTGGATAAGTTCTGAAACTCAAAAATGGTATCAATACCGTAATTTTCAACATCCTCGATCTTGACAAATCTTTCGTGAAGAATTTGCCTTTTTGATATGTTGAGAAATTTCTCAAAACTAGTGGATTTGAAAAGATACTGTTCAATGATCACTTTCTCTGTAAGAGTTAATTCATTGGTTACCTTTCTCCTCTTAGCAATAGTTTTCTTGAATGGCATTTTTAGATAGTAAATTAGAATTCTAGAACTAGATATGCAAGATTTCAAAGTGATAAGATGAAGTAACCAAGAGGTTTAAGAACAATTATACCTTGAAATGATGTTTCTCTTTAGAAGGATGATGAGAAATGAGGATTCCTACCAAGAGAGATCAAGCACCCAAGAGGAATTTCAATTAGATGAATGCAAGGAGGTAATCGGCTACCTTAGTGTTTGGGCTTGGGGTTTTTATGTTTTTGGATGAAGAGAAGTGATGATGTGTGGCCATTGGATCAAGAGGATGAAGAGTTGAGATCAATTCACTTAATGGGTTTAAGTCATTCTTTGAATATGAACCCAATAAGCTCAATGAAACCCAATATGAGTTAGAAAAAAAATCAGAAACCAAACCCAGATTTTTGCAACATCACTCTGGTAGTCTACTCCCTATGGGTGGTAGTCGACTCCCTGCTGGGTTGAGCTGTTTTCTCATCCCGAGGGTTTTGACATACTGGTTTAAGTGTTTGACAGAAAATCTTTCGCAAGAAAGCATAATAAACATTAATAACATTTATATGAAGAAAAAAATATTAGAGAAACATTTTAAATATTCATATAATTAAGTTTTGGCGAAGCAATTCAATTTTCATCGCAAAGTGTTGATAAGACTGTGTTCCTCCTCCTTGGTTTAGAGTACCTGAAAATATGATCGTTTATGGTACTCTTTATTCATTGAGTCCAAGAGGTTAGCCTTTAGGAAACCAAACCCAATAAGGTTTAGTTCCTTCATTAAAAACATATTTGTAATCTTTATTCAAATGAACTTTCTGAAAGAAATTAATTACGTACCTTTTTCTATTTTGATCTGTCAGATTTTTTGGTATCCACATGCTCAGAAAATTTTGGTTAGTATGATACATCCTGGTATGCTTAACCCTTTCTTTGTATGATTAGAATCATAGCCAAGTCCGATTTTGCCAGATGACGCTTTTTCGCTATTTATTAAGCTATCTAGCTTTCCTTTCCCTTTATTGAAATTTTCAACAATCTTCATCGTAGAATCATATTTGTCTTTAACAGAAACGAGAAGATTATTCAAACTTTCAATTTTCTCCTTCAAGGAAAGAATGTCCTTTTCCAGAAATCATTTTTTTCTTTTAAAATAGTATTTTCTTTAATAAGCTCTTCTTTTTCTTTTGCATCCTTTTTAACTATTCTAAGTGTTCTTCTATGTTCTTTAATGAGCTTTTCATGCAATAAGCACAGCTCCTTATATGCTCCTCTATAATCCATGTCTTCATCATCGCTTGATGAAGAATCACTATTGCTAGATGATGAGTCATACAACGAACTTACCTTTGATGACGTATATGCTAAGAAACACATATCGGTTGTTTCTCTTCTTTCGTCTTTATCATTTAATGAAGATTCGTCTGAAGTAGAATCACCGCTTTGATCGAAGGCTGCATAAGCTTCCTTCCTTGGTCGTCGAAATTTGTTCCTTCTATCGCTCCTTCCTTCGTTGTTCTCTCTGTTCTTTCCACAATCTTTGGAGTCTCTGTTGTTCTTCTCCAATGGACAATCTCTTTTTACGTGCTCTGGTTTATTGCAACCAAAATAGATAATACTATTAGTAGGACAAAATGAACATTTACGATACTTCCTTGTAATAAAATCTTTGAAGTTCTTTGATATGAAAGCAATGTGGTCTTCTTTGTCGACATAATCGGAGTCTTCTTCTTGAGCTTTGAACGCCAAGTTCTTTTCTTTGGCTTTTCTTCTATCTCATTGTCTTCTTCAAGTTCTATCTCATACTCCATGAGGTTTCCCATCAGCTCTTTAATGGTGAGATTCTTCACGTTGTGAGCTTCTCGAATGGCTGTTGTCTTTCCCTTCCATTCGAGTCTGAGAGATCTTAGTATCTTCATTACCTGATCATACTCAGATAATTTCTTAAGTTGACCTACGAGCTCATTAGTGATGTTAGTAAAATGAGTATTCACATCGGTGATACTCTCTCCTTCTTCCATCTTAAAGGATTCAAATTTAGAGTGCAAAACATTAATACGAGATTCTTTTACCTTCTTGGTTCCTTTGTGACTTACCTAAAGAGTATGCCATATATGATGTGACGTCGCACATTGAGAGACACGATTGAACTCATTACATGTTACCGCACAGAATAATGCGTTCATTACTTTGGCGTTGAGGTTGCCATTCTTCTTTTCGTCGACATACAATTTTCCGGTGTCGACTTTGGTAGGCACTTTGTAAGGATTCTTGGTGACGATCCATGCTTCAATATCTAGTGACTCTAGATGGGTCTTCATGTGTATCTTCCAGCTTGCATAGTTCGTTCCGTTGAACAAAGGTGGTCGCATGGTGTTGAGTCCTTCAGATTGGAAAGATATTGATGCCATCACCTTTCAAGCCTCGCTTTGATACCAAGTGTTGGATCCTTTGGATGGCAAACAACACTAGAAGGGAGGTTGAATAGTGTTGTACAAATAATAAACTCTTTTGATCGTTAATAATAGCACAAATAAAACCCTTCTAATGTTGGCTAAGAAACCAAGTAGAGTGATCTACACTTGGTTCTTAATCAACAAAATAATCTTACAAATAATATGAAAGAGATAAGATTACAATCAGATAAGAGATCTTTACACAGATGAATTAAATATATAATCTTTGTATTAATAATTGAACAATGAATAACAAATATATAATATTAGCAAATGAAAAATGCGTGTACAAGAAATATAAACAATCACCGAAAAGCAAAGGCAGACACAAGCGATTTTATCCTGGTTCCCAACAACTTGGGTATGTCCAGTCCCTGACCAATCCGATACGAGATTTAATCCACTATTTTCTTTGCAATACAATTACCTAACTTCACTCGTTAGGATTTCCATCGACCCAGCCTTAACTAGGTTTTTCCAACCACCTAGACTTGTCTAGGATTTACACCGTCCCTTATCACAAAGGGGAATCCACAAAGAAACAAAGTTCCAATTCACCACAATATTGGTGGAGATTGGTTTACACCCGAAATTTTATAGCCAAGATAAATATTGCAATTTGTGTTACGTGGCTAAAATAATTTAAATCGATCTTTAAATCACACAAAGAATATGAGATGATTCGTTGTGATCTAGATCTCTACTTTTCAAAATCCTTTCAAGAATGAAAATTAAAGAGTAAGGAATTTAAAAACAATTTAAAATAGCCAAAGCATAAGATAGATCTCAAAAGAAATTCAGAAATAAAAACAGAGATCAGAATATTGGAACAGAAATTTGGCTATCAGCGTTAAGAGTAAACAAGTATGATGAGAGATTTTTGATCAGAATTGTAGCTCAAAGAATAGAGAGATTGGTTTGTCAAAATGATCTCAATAAGGCTCCTATTTATAGAGTTTTAAAAGGATTTCAAATTTCAAAAATGATTGACTTTCAGTCCAATCAAATAAAGAAATGGAGTGAAATCGGGAAGCAGAATCGTAGAAGAAAAACGACATCTGGTAGTCGACTCCCAAAGAATTTCAATGATCGACTCCCTCCCCTGGTAGTCGACCCCCAGAGCATTTTTCACTGAAAATCAGTTAGCAAGATGTGTAATCAATTCGTGGGTGTTTGGAGGTTGACTACTAAGAATTAAATCAACTAGCTAATGCTCTCAAGAGTTTTAAAAAATGTTAAAACCGTTTTTGCTTTAAAATCATTTTGTGTGTGTGCACAATATTTGCTTGGCTTTAACATAGTCCTAAAGAAACCAACTCACACACTAGCCTTACACGAGACCTTCAGGAAGCCGATCAGACGTTTGCAGTAGATGCGCGCTTCTCTTGAATTTGAGCTCTTATTCATTAAGCTTGAGCACTTGCATGAGCTTCATCATTGAGCTATACTTGTGCTTGATGCAGAGCTTGCAAATTCGTCTCCACCTTCCGAGTGTGGTTGAGCTTCTTCGGAGTATGTATAAAGCTATCAATCGCACAACCTGCACACTTAAGTTGTAGTGTAATTAGTATACTAACATCATTTGATGTGTTCATCATCAAAATCACTTAGGGGTGGGATTCGATTTCTCATCACAACTGACAGTCGACTGGTCAATGGCTATACAAATCCTAACGGCTATATTCTGAGCCCGGACCGACGACTATAGAAGACTACATAGGCAGGCGTAAATGAGCAGGCGCCTATATATCCTTCAGCAGGCGACTGTCACTTGGGATGGAAACTGAGATGAAAAATACAACTTTCTCACTAGCGCCTTAACGATAAATGACCATTTCACAGGCGACTATAAATAGACAGGCGACTGTAAATACTTCATCAGTCGACTGACTTGCAAATTGGGATGAAGCTCAGAAAATGCAAGTTGCGCACAGACGGTTGTAGAACAATTCCCATGCGCCTGTTGGAAATCAGGCGACTGCAAAATGAACTTCAGTCGACTGAGGTAAAAAGCTTAAGAAGAGTCAAGGAAAAAGTTGACTTGAGCTGTGCATACCAGTTGGTTGTAGAAGGCTGGGAAGGTGCCTGGAATCACCCAGTCGACTGTCGTGCCTTCATTAGTCGACTGTAGGAGAGTCAAAAACTCCAACTTGAGTTTAAGGCAAGATGAACCTATTGGGATGATTTCTATGATAATACTAAGGCTCACTAAGACGGAAAATGCATATTCATGAATGAGCTAATTGGCGTCCCCCGCGTTTGCGCGTCAGATGTGTGCAATATATAATTGGGGGCGTGAGATTTAAATATTTATAACCGCAAGCGCACGGTGTTGTAGTGTGGCTTGGGGGTCGTACTCAGGGAGGCGTGGTTGTGCTTGTGTCAAGAAGGACCGGATTCACCCCATGGGCGAGCTAGCCCGAATCGGTAGATGGGTTGTCACGGAAAATGGAATGCGAGGGATAAACGATATAAAGGGAAACCCGGGACTTCGGTTTCCACCCAATCGTGCAATTCTCGCCAACATGGCCTACTAGTAGGAAAACAATCGGAATTAGGTTCTAATGGTGAGGCGTTGCCTCTAAGAGTGATACCAGCGTCCCATGGGGCCGATATTCCGGTCGGTGCCCAGGATGATACGCCGGACTACCCGGGTTCGGTCAGTGGGCATTCCCATGTCCATTAATACTGACCGACTCCGGGAGCACTAAGCTCGCAACGATAACTCCCAACCTCTCATCCTGCCGCTCCCGCGCACTAGGATTCGACGTCTACGCTAAGGGCGTGAGCTATGGCTAGGGAGTCAACCGCCAAGTTTATTCCCCCTTGGCCCAACGGTCAAAGGCGGTCTTTTTCCCGCCGATGATAATAAAACACCCCGCGTAACCGATAGATTCCCAATCCCTATTGATTTTCCAGTCCTATGGATGCATTGGGGAGAACCCACGAAGGGGTTTCCACCAAAATCTCAGATTTGGGAACTACTCACACATATTTACTAAAAAGCAATCTAAATCAAGATCGACTGTTAGAAACATGATCAGGCGATTGAAAAGTAGTAAGAGCAATGCAAATAACACTATATTAAAGTTTAACAAAGATGAGACAACTTACTAATATCTGAAAAATTATAGCCGTCAAGAGAGAGAAAAAACAGCAAAAAATAACAACTCCCGTTTCTGGAAAACCTAGGGGTCCTATATAAAGAAAACGATATCACCCGATCGGTTGACTGTTCAACCGATCGGGTGATCTGCTTTGTTCTTCGGCAGCTCAGCATGGGACTTCACCTGGTCATACGGCACGGTCGGTTGAGGGTTGAAGCTGACCGGTTGGATCTTCACGCCGTTGGGTGAACCGGTCGGTGGAGCTCTCCGTGTATTGGCTTCGGAGAATTGGCTACAGATGAACTGATCGGGTGAAGGTCACCCGATCGGTTGGCATTCAGCATCAAATTCCAGAGAGTTGGGACGTGTGAACCGGTCTCTGAACCGACCGGTTGACTTTCTGACTGCTCCAGCTTGTGTCCGATTGGTGCACGCGTGCATTACCCGATCGGTTGGAAGTGACCAACCGGTCGGGTGAGGGGCTGAAAGATGCTATCTTCTTCGTTTGACCCCCTGGATCATGCGTGACTCCTCCCGTTGCTCCGGGGACTCATGATATCATCGTTTTATGTCCCCTACGCTGGCAAACTCCTGCAAACATAAAAAAACACGGAAAAGTGAAAGAAAACAAGAATACACGAGAAAACGGATATAAGACGGTGGGAAATAGAGGAAAAACACAGAAGAAAACGTGCGTGAATATATGAAATATAAACGCACGTCAAAATCCCCCAAGCTGAACCCTTCCTCGTCCTCGAGGAAGACGAGTGAGAGTAGGAGCTCGGAGGGAGAAAATAGAGAGAAAGAGAGAAAAAGAGAACTCTAAATCCTAAATCGCCCGTCAGGGCCAACAAAATCAAACACGACACACCAAGCAGACAAACGCCAAATCACATCACTAAACCAAGGAATACGAGTCCAGACAAGTGCCGTGGGCCCACGCGGTGAAGCACGAGTGAGTGTGGTCGTGTGCTAGCAGTCGGTGTCATTATCTACATCGTGCAGTAAGCTCCATATACACAAATCCCAGAAATGACCCAAATATCGATTCAATTCGAATTAAGCGGTGAATATATAGCTCAAGCATGCATGAGAATAGAGCAAGAATCGAACATATTATGCGTCAGGGACTCCACAACTAGGGTTAAGGAAGTCACCACACTATAGCCTAGATAATAGCTAAAAAGTTCCTAAGCCAAGTGTTTTCGAAAACGATGGGGGTTGAGATGATGTGGAGTAAAACACTCAGCGCAAACTTTCGCCTTCCCTTTATTCTCGGTAGATAGGAAAAATATTCACACTGGAAATTTTTGGGTTTTGGGTTTTTGTATTTTTTTTTGAATTTTTGGCTATACATATTTTTTTTTCTTTTCTCTTTTCTTTCCTTTTTTTGGGTTTTGCTTTTCTCTCTTTTTTTTGGATTTCTGGATATTGGGATATATACATGTGTACTCTCCCAAGTGGGAGAATGGTACACGACGAGGGGATTTGCACCAAGTAAAATAAAAAAGAAATCGGAATCAAAACACTTGGGCAAAGGAAACTATTCTCGCTAATTAGAGCATGTGCTAAATGGGTTATCCTAGTCCTTAATTGTGGAATCCCGACACATGCAAAATGAAGTATACGATATATATATAGCATGCAGAAGCAGACAGGAGAAACAAATACCGCATATTCAAATCGAAGCATGATAATCTAGGGGTCATTCCTGGACAGGTATATAAAACACAATCACAAAGTAGAAGTACACCCAACTCTAGTCACGACACACGACTCACATAAAAGCTAAGTGGACCCGCGATGCATGAAATGCATGAGGACTCGACTTCCTAAGGCTAGTGAATGTGATTATCGAAGCCGTGCAAGGTGTGCGTGTGATTTTCGTGGCAATTCATCATAGGGTTCATCTCTAGGAGAAAGAGATAAAAAGAAGAAAAGAAAAAGAAAAGCAAGATGGAAAACGACTCAAATAACGAAGAAAAAGAGACAAATGACGCACGAAGTGCGACTCCCCCAAGCTGAAACTTGCATTGCCCTCAATGTGATAGAATTAAATACGGGAGGGCAATGAATATGGGGGGATACGCACAGACACAAAAAGACACGAAAGACAAGAAAATCACACAAACGAAACTGAAAATAAGAATAAAAATAAAAATCACACCACACGACACATAAACAAACACACAAAGAAAACCGACACACGACAGCACACATAAAAATTGACTTCCCCCAAGCTAGACGTGACAGTGCTAGCGATATGATGAAATCGTGAAAATGCAGAGATATGCAAGGGGGTGGTCAATAAAAGAAAAGAATGGAAATAAAAATAAAAAAGAAGGGACCTGATGCATGAATGGATCCTCCCCCTAGCTGTGGTAAAGCAGGGCCCCGTAAAGACAGATGTGCACTAAAAATAGGAGGAGGCAAAAACTGGATGGGAATATATCAAGCAGAGGCACCACCCTCTGGGGGTGGTGATGGGGCCCTGTGCTGAGGACAGGGAGTGGTGGGGGGTGGGATGTCAAGCTCAGAAACATCGGGTGAGTCAGTGCGAATATGACGAATGAGGCTTTGAAGGACGGGTATGTCACGCTCGACTGACTGCTGAGTTTCCTGACCACCAACTCATGTTAGGAGGAGCATGGACATGAACCGGTTAGCTTGGTCGTCGTCAGGGAATGACACCTGGTATTCGGTCGCCAATGTAAATGGGGTCAGAGGGCTGTGGGGTGGTGGATGAATTGGTGGCTGTGGTGGGTTGGGTGGGGGATTGTGTGCGACGAGCGTGCCGGGTAGGTCTAGGGTTGGACGTGCTGGCATTGGTGGGTTTAGCACGGTGAGGAGGCATTGTGCAGGAGTCGTGTGTGTGTGTGTGTGTGTGTGTGTGTGTGTGTGTGTATGTGTGTGTGTGTGTGTGTGTGTGTGTATGCAAGATACGACGAAAACACACTAACATAGCAATCGAGCTGTAACGGCCGTTTCCCGACCGTTCGTATTTTTGCGTGTTTTGCCTCGTGTGCGTTTTTCTTTTTTTTCGTATTTGGTTTTTATTATAATTTTCCCTAGCCCAGACGCACGACCAAACCCCGTATTCACAATCCTCTCGGAGGCGTGATCACCCGGCTATTTTTTTTTAATTTTTGGATGTCGTTGGTCTTTTTGCATATCACAGTATTATTATTTTTAAAACATTTTTATTATAAATTTGTTTTGAAATCTGTTGGGTTCTGTGTGTTTCCTTTTAAAACGAGCTTAATGTTCTTTTAACCCTCCCTAATGACCCAAGTGCTGGTTGTTTTTCCAAGGAGAGTCTCCTTTTGAAACTAACTTTAAATAAGAAAATCTAAAACCCTACTAATATAAAACCTAACCGTACCCTCCCATAACCTACCCCACAATCACACGTTATCCATGCTCCGCACTCTCTTTCTATATGATAAAAACCTAAGAACAAACCTAAGGTTAAAAAGAATAGCATCCGCCGCATTTCCTTTTGTTCTCCTTCAAATCCCTCAGGCAACCATATCCACACATCTCTACAAATAATAACTCTCTCTCTCTCTCTTTCCCCCTCTCATCTCCCATAGTCACCCTGTCACCGTGCGCCGACCATCCTCCAGCGGCCCCGACATCTTCCCCTGGCCGTCGATCATTTCGCGCCCTACTGCTGAAGCCCCGATCAGCCCATCTCCTCTTCATTCCGGTGGCCTGGGCTCACCCCGAGCCAACGTTCCATGCCGTCAGCCTCACGCCACCCTACGCCCTAACACTAAACGCTGGCCACACCCCCTTCCGGTGGCCTGTCATCTACGGCCACCTGCTCGACCTCTCCTCGCAGACCGCGGAGCTCAACCGCGCCCGTAGACAGCCCCACATCAACGACGTGTAAGTTTGCCTTCTTTGGTTTTGTAAACTGAATGTATAGGGTGGAACATTAAAAATGTGTGTCACATTGGATCCGTACCCTACCACTCTATATAATTTATTAAACATGAGTTGTAGCACTGTAGTAGCTGTAAATCCCAATGAAACTCTCATGCAAACCGCCCCCCTATATGTCTATTTCTTTGTTGGAACATGTAGGTTAGTGCTACCTTAAAGTTATGACCTTTGCCTTGCATTTCTTAGTTGAACCAGATTTAATTGTTTTACGTATGATGGGTTATTGAACACATGATATATAGGTTGGTTTATTTTCATATATGAACAATATCACCCATGCTTGAACAGTTTATCCTTTAGTGCTATAAATTTATTCAAGAAGGCAATGAAGTCCTTGTGTAGAGTTTTAAAAGATTCATTTTGTCAAAAGAAACCTACTGATCTAGTGTGGTTTGAACTCCTTCCTCACAGAGTCGGATTCCCAGACCTCATCCCATTATTTTCAATGAATATTTGTCCATATCACCTAATACACTTTGCCAACATGCCTAACTGAAGGATTTTAACCATCTCTTCATAGTGATATGTTTGTATAAAGAGAAAAACATGAATGCACAATGTGAATTAATAAGCTATAGTTAGGTTATGCTGAGAATTGTAAGTTACATATATCATAGGTTACAAACTTTTTTTTAAACCACATAGACGTTTAAGTTTTTAGTTAATAAGCTTATGTTAAGTTATTAATTAGGATATATATATATATATACACACACTTTATGATATACCTAGCTGGAGTTTATTATTAGGATCAGTAATCATATTTGTTAACTTGATGTTATAAATTTATGCAACAGATATCTCACGCCTTTCAACGTGATCACGTGGACACCCGGAATTGATTGAAACAGGCAAGTGTGCGAACCTACATAAATTATTGGAGAATTAATGTTTAAGTACATTCTCTATGCGTGCGTGTCTGTGGACTCTTAATAAGTGAAATGGTAATGCAAGTGTATCCCACTTGCACTTTTGGCCGTGCTTAGGCCTTAGTTGGTTAGAACTGATAACTGTGAACAAATAGAACCGGACGTGAAATGATAGCGTCCGGGACGCCCTTGATGACTCAGACTTGACAACGAAGTCTGAGTCCAACAACAACAATTTTGACATCATAGGATTGACATGCGTGTGTGTGAGTTGTGGACACCCTAGTACAACCCCTCCTGTTTTGTCGTGTCATGTCCCTTCCGTCTTGCCATGTCCCGTCCCGTCTTGCACAGCCCGCTGGGCAATAGGGCACTCGCCAGGCCAGAGCGAGTGATCCCTTGTACTGATTCACAACCCGATGGGCAATAGGGCACCTGTCAAGCTAGAGCAGGTGATCCCTTGTACTGATACACAGCTCAGAGAGCAACAGGGCACTTGCCAAGCTAGAGCAAGTGATCCCTTGTCCTGTCACGATTCTTGGGGTTTTGGGGTTGGGTTGAGCGTGCGCACGGCAAGAGGGTCTGATCCCCCTCGAACCGTAAGGCGTGAACCCTTTCGTGTCTTGTCTTGTCCTGTCTGGCTCTCTATGTTCCGTCTCGTCTTGACACCTGTAGGCTAGTCCCGTAGTTGGTAGCACACTCTACGACTACTACTTGTTACGTTTTACTTTCCTGCTGCGTTTTACTTTCTTTTGTTCCTCTGTTATAACCTCAGCAT
Organism: Scilla litardierei; assembly: GCA_030789695.1. Classification (NCBI taxonomy): domain Eukaryota; kingdom Viridiplantae; phylum Streptophyta; class Magnoliopsida; order Asparagales; family Asparagaceae; genus Scilla; species Scilla litardierei. Next base: position 216,293 of record JAULAV010001158.1, read on the forward strand.
GCTAATCAACCAGTAAACTGTTGTGTAATAGAACCTCAGCATGCTAATCAACCAGTAAACCATTGTTTAAAGTTCGGTGCACTTGCGGTAAAGTCTAACCCTTCTTGTAGACTTTACCTGACGTACAGTTTCCTTCTTTGGTGTTGTACGTCAGGTGTTCAGCCAGAGTTCGTGGACGAGGCAGGCTCACTGGAGTACGAGGAGCCGAGGACGTCGACTCGGAGCACGTGCCTGACGAGGACCAGACCTTGAGGTCTTCTTAGTCGTCAATTTCAGAGGTTTCTGCTTTTAGTTTGCTTTTAGATAGTTTGTCGTCATGCTTAGGTTACTTTTTAGACTTTGCACTCGCTGGATATTATATCTCTAATTTAATGAATGCAACTTTTCTTCTGTACTTCCTGTTGTTTCGAACTTTATAAATGCAAGAACCTGAAAGTTTTTTAAAATGGTACCCCTACAGACGCTTATTGGGTCAGAGCTTCACAGCTCCGGCCTAAGCGGGCCTTAGGCACGCTTCGCCTCCGTATTTTTGGGAAGCGGGGCGTGACAGGTTTTAGTGGTGGCCCATGCAGGTCTTGCAAAAGTTTGGAACAATAAGAGTACCGCATTCATTTAATATCCATGTAGAAGTCTAAATATAGGTTTCCTTTGTCCTATATGGTAGGAAGAGTTAGATAAACACCCAGGTTGATAGTCAGGCGCCTTAGTTAAGATTTAGTCATCCCTGTCTCAGAATATCTTAGTAGCCCTCACTTGAATCTGACCGTGTTAGATTTCTAGAGCCCTTCTTTTAGTCGTCCGCTCGGGTCCATCGACTTCGGACCCAGCAGAACGTAATCTTGATTCTCTTAGGAACTTTTCTCCTTAGATCCTAATTTTAGTTTAGCTCATTAGTAAGTCTTAGAGCTAAGCTATCCTGATCTTTGAACAACCCGATGATTAGAATCTCTGATTTCTAGCATCATTCAGATCATTACCCTTCTGTGTCATTGACCGTAGGATTCCACCGTGGCTTTTCATGGTTCATCTTCTAGTCATATTTATGTTTGGATCTTTCGATTCCTTTCCTTACCCTTGTACCACGTGATCCGTTTGTCATTCGTCGCCAATCGTAGAACCTTTTCCATTCAGCCTCCTGATCCTTCTAAAGGATTTTCAATATTATTTTTTCGAATTCTTTCCTCAGTTTCAATCTTTGCAAATAATTAGCGTGAACTTTGATTTCCTACCTTTCGGTTAACTTGAATGCATTCTTTGAATTTCGAAATTTTTTTCATCAAAATCTTTAATTACCATCTTATAATATTTCTAACCTATATCTTCTAATTTCAGTTTTTATATATATTCCATTCTGACCATTTAATACATCATTTCCTACTTTCTATACTATTAAATTTATTTTTAACCACTTATCATACAATATCTTTAAGATATTTTTGAATCTAAAAAATATAAGACTTCAATTTTTAGTATATCAGTTTTCTAATCATCATATTCGTATTTTAAAAAAAAATCTCCTATATATCTATTTACATTTGTAAAACAATCACTACCTCGCCCTACTCATTATTTTCTTAGTCTAACACTTTTCTGTATGTTAAAATTTTACCATCTGCTCGCTATTCTTACGTATATTTTTTTTATAAGAATATAAATGAGACATCATGTTTTATACATTTTCCCCTTCATCAACTTGGTTGTTCAGAATTATATTTTTGTTCCACCTAATCAAGATATCGCTTTATCTGTTGCCTCCTCTGAACCCGTTCATCCCGATCTTGTTTCGTTTCACGTTCGACTTCGGTTTCCTCACAATTGTTTGGTTATCTCTTCTGTGCTTGTCGTTGTCTGTGACAACTTTAGTATAGTATAGTCGAACCATTAGTTTAATTTTGACTTGTCGTTGTGGTGCTTGTATTTTTTGGAGTGAGCTTACGCTTAGTATATTAATATGTTATGATCGTCCGTTGTGTTATTTTTTTTATGCATACTCAGTATCATACTTGAAATATATATATATGAAGTGGTAGGTAGGATATTATAGTGTACTATTTAGTCATATATGTGTGGTTAGTTATATCAATATAGGGATGACTGTATGTATTAGTATTAGTGTTTGAATATCTACTAAGGGTATATGTATGTTGGATATACCTGTCAGTGTTTGTGAATGTATGTTAGTAAAGTTTGGTGCATGTCTACTGTAATATATGTGAAGATAAGTGTGTCTATAGTTGAGTGTATATATTGGAAGAATTATATTTAGTGCGTGTGGGCGTGTGCCCATGCGTAATTAGGTATGTGTTTAGTTATAAGGACGATTTATACATATTGAATGAATGAGTGTGATGTACGGTTATAATCTTGTATAGTATTGGTTGCCTCTGCGGGATTTTGTTTGTGTACTTGTATTCTCGGAGGTATACACGATTATTGTATGTTACAACTATGTATGGATAGGTGTATGTAATAGTACACTAATTAAATGTAAATTGCCTTGGTGTGGATGTATTATATGTATGATTGCTATGTAGCGTTATTATATTTAATTGATATTGGATGTGTGTATAGTGTAGTATTAGTGCGTGCCTTAAATATAATATTAATTTTAATTATGGCGCGAAGTCAATGTATTCATAATATGGTGCGTTAGTCAAGGTATATTGGAAGTAATATCGACATATAGTTAGTAATATATGTGTGTGTGAATAGTAAGGGTTACTATCTGTCGTAACTATAATATTGGTTGAAACTATATTAATCATGTTACATATATATGTGTTGTGACATATTAGTATTGAGGTGTGATATGTAAATTGGGGATACATGAGTATATTATTGTATAGTTATTTATTGATATTAACACTATTGTTATTATTATTGTGTGATAGTAATATTGGTTGAGTATTTACGCTCGATGGCGTAGCTATGGTACGTATGTTGTGTCTTGGATATAGCTATAGGATTATATGTGTTGTGTACATATGATGAAGTATCTGCGTGTATTTAGATAACTATAAATTAGTGTATGTATGGTAAGAGTGAATGTATAATAGATATAGCAAGCATGCTATAATATTGTTGGTGTGATTATATGTGTTGATGTGCTTGGCATTGAATAGGGGTAGTATACCCATGTTCGATTGGTGTATAGGTAGTTATCTATATATGAAGTGCTATGATGGTATTGGTTAGTGTGAAGTATATTACGTAGATATCTGTACCTTGGTCATGGGATAAGCGAGTAGTATGTATATAAGAGATGTAAGTAATTATATATATGATCGAAGTATGTGCGTGAATCTGACTGTCTGTGATTGGTATACGTATGGAGTGCATGTGTGTGTGTGTGTGTGTGTGTGTGTGTGTGTGTGTGTGTGTGTGTGTGTGTGTGTGTGTGTGTGTGTGTGTGTGTCTATATATATATATATATATATATATGTTGTGATATTAACGTTTGACTACCTGGTGCATGTATAAGCACTTGAATTAATTATGCAAGGTTGAGTAATAGTGTAATATGATTTGGGGTAAATACTGGTATGGCTAGATATATTTTAAGTTAGAAAGTCCGAGGACGGACTTTATTCTTAAGGTGGGTAGAATGTAACGGCCGTTTCCCGACTGTTCGTATTTTTGCGCGTATTGCCTCGTGTGCGTTTTTCTTTTTTTTCGTATTTGGTTTTTATTATAATTTTCCCTAGCCCAGACGCACGACCAAACCCCGTATTCACAATCCTCTCGGAGGCGCGATCACCCGGCTATTTTTTTTTTAATTTTTGGATGTCGTTGGTCTTTTTGCATATCACAGTATTATTATTTTTAAAACATTTTTATTATAAATTTGTTTTGAAATCTGTTGGGTTCTGTGTGTTTCCTTTTAAAACGAGCTTAATGTTCTTTTAACCCTCCCTAATGACCCAAGTGCTGGTTGTTTTTCCAAGGAGAGTCTCCTTTTGAAACTAACTTTAAATAAGAAAATCTAAAACCCTACTAATATAAAACCTAACCGTACCCTCCCATAACCTACCCCACAATCACACGTTATCCATGCTCTGCACTCTCTTTCTATATGATAAAAACCTAAGAACAAACCTAAGGTTAAAAAGAATAGCAGCCGCCGCATTTCCTTTTGTTCTCCTTCAAATCCCTCAGGCAACCATATCCACACATCTCTACAAATAATAACTCTCTCTCTCTCTCTCTTTCCCCCTCTCATCTCCCATAGTCACCCTGTCACCGTGCGCCGACCATCCTCCAGCGGCCCCGACATCTTCCCCTGGCCGTCGATCATTTCGCGCCCTACTGCCGAAGCCCCGATCAGCCCATCTCCTCTTCATTCCGGCGGCCTGGGCTCACCCCGAGCCAACGTTCCATGCCGTCAGCCTCACGCCACCCTACGCCCTAACACTAAACGCTGGCCACACCCCCTTCCGGTGGCCTGTCATCTACGGCCAGCTGCTCGACCTCTCCTCGCAAACCGCGGAGCTCAACCGCGCTCGTAGATAGCCCCACATCAACGACGTGTAAGTTTGCCTTCTTTGGTTTTGTAAACTGAATGTATAGGGTGGAACATTAAAAATGTGTGTCACATTGGATCCGTACCCTACCACTCTATATAATTTATTAAACATGAGTTGTAGCCCTGTAGTAGCTGTAAATCCCAATGAAACTCTCATGCAAACCGCCCCCCTATATGTCTATTTCTTTGTTGGAACATGTAGGTCAGTGCTACCTTAAAGTTATGACCTTTGCCTTGCATTTCTTAGTTGAACCAGATTTAATTGTTTTACGTATGATGGGTTATTGAACACATGATATATAGGTTGGTTTATTTTCATATATGAACAATATCACCCATGCTTGAACAGTTTATCCTTTAGTGCTATAAATTTATTCAAGAAGGCAATGAAGTCCTTGTGTAGAGTTTTAAAAGATTCATTTTGTCAAAAGGAACCTACTGATCTAGTGTGGTTTGAACTCCTTCCTCACAGAGTCGGATTCCCAGACCTCATCCCCATTATTTTCAATGAATATTTGTCCATATCACCTAATACACTTTGCCAACATGTCTAACTGAAGGATTTTAACCATCTCTTCATAGTGATATGTTTGTATAAAGAGAAAAACATGAATGCACAATGTGAATTAATAAGCTATAGTTAGGTTATGCTGAGAATTGTAAGTTACATATATCATAGGTTACAAACTTTTTTTAAACCACATAGACGTTTAAGTTTTTAGTTAATAAGCTTATGTTAAGTTATTAATTAGGATATATATACACACACTTTATGATATACCTAGCTGGAGTTTATTATTAGGATCAGTAATCATATTTGTTAACTTGATGTTATAAATTTATGCAACAGATATCTCACGCCTTTCAACGTGATCACGTGAACACCCGGAATTGATTGAAACAGGCAAGTGTGCGAACCTACATAAATTATTGGAGAATTAATGTTTAAGTACATTCTCTATGCGTGCGTGTCTGTGGACTCTTAATAAGTGAAATGGTAATGCAAGTGTATCCCACTTGCACTTTTGGCCGTGCTTAGGCCTTAGTTGGTTAGAACTGATAACTGTGAACAAATAGAACCGGACGTGAAATGATAGCGTCCGGGACGCCCTTGATGGCTCAGACTTGACAACGAAGTCTGAGTCCAACAACAACAATTTTGACATCATAGGATTGACATGTGTGTGTGTGAGTTGTGGACACCCTAGTACAACCCCTCCTGTTTTGTCGTGTCATGTCCCTTCCGTCTTGCCATGTCCCGTCCCATCTTGCACAGCCCGCTGGGCAATAGGGCACTCGCCAGGCCAGAGCGAGTGATCCCTTGTACTGATTCACAGCCCGATGGGCAATAGGGCACCTGTCAAGCTAGAGCAGGTGATCCCTTGTACTGATACACAGCTCAGAGAGCAATAGGGCACTTGCCAAGCTAGAGCAAGTGATCCCTTGTCCTGTCACGATTCTTGGGGTTTTGGGGTTGGGTTGAGCGTGCGCACGGCAAGAGGGTCTGATCCCCCTCGAACCGTAAGGCGTGAACCCTTTCGTGTCTTGTCTTGTCCTGTCTAGCTCTCTATGTTCAGTCTCGTCTTGACACCTATAGGCTAGTCCCGTAGTTGGTAGCACACTCTACGACTACTACTTGTTACGTTTTACTTTCCTGCTGCGTTTTACTTTCTTTTGTTCCTCTGTTATAACCTCAGCATGCTAATCAACCAGTAAACTGTTGTGTAATAGAACCTCAGCATGCTAATCAACCAGTAAACCATTGTTTAAAGTTCGGTGCACTTGCGGTAAAGTCTAACCCTTCTTGTAGACTTTACCTGACGTACAGTTTCCTTCTTTGGTGTTGTACGTCAGGTGTTCAGCCAGAGTTCGTGGACGAGGCAGGCTCACTGGAGTACGAGGAGCCGAGGACGTCGACTCGGAGCACGTGCCTGACAAGGACCAGACCTTGAGGTCTTCTTAGTCGTCAATTTCAGAGGTTTCTGCTTTTAGTTTGCTTTTAGATAGTTTGTCGTCATGCTTAGGTTACTTTTTAGACTTTGCACTCGCTGGATATTATATCTCTAATTTAATGAATGCAACTTTCCTTCTGTACTTCATGTTGTTTCGAACTTTATAAATGCAAGAACCTGAAAGTTTTTTAAAATGGTACCCCTACAGACGCTTATTGGGTCCGAGCTTCACAGCTCCGGCCTAAGCGGGCCTTAGTCACGCTTCGCCTCCGTATTTTTGGGAAGCGGGGCGTGACACAAAATGAAATTCTAGAGCAAAATATAAAATTGAGCTAAGGAGCGAAGTTACCCAGCAGAGATTGGAGTTCCTTGCTTGAAGTTGACCCAACACCGTGCAATTGGACGGAGTGTGGAGCCGCGGCACTTCTCTTAAGCGAAAATTCGAAAATGGGGGGAGATTGTGCAATTAGGGCTTGAGTAAGCGAAATGGGGGAGGGGAGAGAGAGAGAGAGAGAGAGAGAGAGAGAGAGAGAGAGAGAGAGAGAGAGAGAGAGAGAGAGAATGATGGAGAGATGGAAGGGGTAGGTGGAGAGAGAGGCTAGAGGGGGAGTGGAGGTCGTGGGAGAAGGTTTTCCGATCGTTGGGAGAGTGGGGGAGACAAATCGACGGCAGGAGCTGCGAGATCAGGCGAGGGAGATGAACGGTTGGGGCGGAGGATTTTTATAGGGTTTAAGTCGAACCGATCGGGTGAGTTGTCACCCGATCGGTTGACTTATGGGTCGAGAATTTTAGCTGAAGAGACGCTACAGGAGAACCGATCGGTTGATAACTCAACCGATCGGTTGGCCGCTCCACAAATTTTTCTGAGAGTTTGGTGTTGTTCACCTGGTCAGTCAATCGGTCATGCTTCTCATCACCCGATCGATTGACAAAATCTGAAAATTTCCCGAGACTTCAGCACTAGTTCACCCGGTCTGCCAATCGGTCTCACATATCTTCACCCGATCGGTTCGTTGAGTGACTGATACGGCCATCAGCTGATACATCCCAACTGATCCGTTGAGTTATCAACCGATCGGTTGGGGCCTTGTTTTCTGTAAAAGTCCACAAATGGCCTAAGTCCCTCAACGGAAGTTCTTGCAGCTGGATTTATTTATTAAAATAGATAAAATAAAGTTAAAAATAGTCCTAAAAATTGGAAACAAAGGTTTAGAGCATGGGTTGCCTCCCATGAAGCGCTTTTGTTTAACGTCGTTAGCTCGATGCCCGTAGATGATGTTCAAGGTGGGCGATACGGGTGATGCCCAAAGTATGGCATCGCTTCAGCTTCAGAGCTGATAGCTTTTGGTGTAGTCAGTGGCGACAAGAAGACTCGCTCAACGACTCTCCCTTTGTTGACGGGGTCCGGGGGCTTCTCCCTCATATTGGCGTACACCGCCACTCGTTTAAGGATCCGGATCTCATCTCCGGTGAGCCCCATAGGCTCTTTGCCTTTTCTCCTCGTAGGAGGAGCTTTTGGGAATCCGGGAGGGATCACATGTTGGGTGACCACCTCATCAGCAACTTCTTCCTTTGGTGAGCCAACTTGCTCTCCAAGGTCTCCCAATCTATCGGGGGGATTTCTTGAAAGAATCTCCCAGGAGCTTGCTTCCACAACTCTCTCTTCTTCGTTCTCCAGCATACTGATACTAGGATCATCCGGGGGATTTGGGTGCTTCATTGACAACCCTAAGTCGAACTCGACTTTTTCGTTGCCTACATTAAGGGAAAGCTTCCCCTTCTTCACGTCTATTAGCACACCGGCGGTTGCCATAAAGGGCCGTCCAAGGATAATAGGGGTGTGCTTATCTTCCGGCATGTCCATCACCACAAAATCCACCAGCACTTGCACTCCACTCACATCAACAGGTAGGTCATCTACTACTCCCACAGGGTATTTAACCGATCTGTCGGCTAATTGAAGTGTCATACCCATGGGCTCCAAGTCTCCCATCCCTATTCTCTTGTATAGCGATAGGGGCATTAAACTGACGCTCTCTCCTAGATCGACGAGCGCCCTCTGGATTCGTACTTTCCCAATCGAATAAGGGATGGAGAAACTTCCCGGGTCTTTAAGCTTGGGCGAATTTGCACGCTGGATGAGGGCGCTGCACTCCGCCGTTAATATGACCTTCTCCTTTCTGGATCCTCTTGTCACCAAATCCTTTAGAAATTTGGCGTAAGAGGGAATCGTCTCGATAGCTTCGAGGAAGGGGATTTGCCATACTTCTCATCTATCTTGGCTTGGGCAAGCCGTTGTGGAAAAGGCACAACGGGCTTGAATACTCTGAGGTTCCCTTCCTCATCCTTTTTCTTCTCCTCTTCATGGACTCCCTCCGGAGTAGTTGGATTTGACGACGAATCACCGGCGTCATTCAATTTTTCAATTGGTCGCTCTACGACCAACGGTGCTTCCGGTTCCTTGGGGGCACTCTTATGGGGATTTGTGTCCCGCTTCTCAACACGATAGCGGACACATTCGCATTCTCGTGCGTGAGTGCCAAAGTCTGATTTGCTCCCCTCGGGTTCACTTCAGGTTGTGGCGGTAATAGATTCTGCGGCCTCTAAAGGTTCGCCACTTGTAACCCCAGCTGGGTTACCTGATCAGTGAGAACTCTCTGCCCCATCTCCAGCTTCAAATTTATCTTCTCCTGGTTGGCGATGTATTGGGTTAAGAGGGACTCAACTGGAGAGATGGCCCTCTGCTGGCCATATTACTGCTGGATGGGCTGCTGATTCCTGGGGGCATATTGCTGATACTGTTGTGGAGGCTGCTGCTGCTGAAACTGCTGCTGCTGAGGCCTAGCCGGCTGATATATTAGTTGATGTTGTTGCTGAGGAGGGGGCTGTTAATACGGCGCCCGGTAACTAAGGTTGGGGTGGTTTCGATTGTTCGGAGAGTAGGCCGGGTTGGAGCTAGTCCGTGGTGGATACAGCGCATTTCCCGTAGGATTGTAGAACAGTGCGCTCGCTTGGTCCAACGGTGGGGAGATGTCACCACCGTCGAATTCTCCATAGACTTCGGCTTCCACCGCCGCAATATGTTGTGTACTGGCACCATCGGCTCCTACCATCAGTGCGGAGATCTGGGTCGACAGTAAGTCAAACTTGCTGGATAATTTGTCGACGTCTTCGACCCTGTGGATACCCCCAGATCTAGGTGTGGCTCTCTCGTCACACCACCGCTCATTGTTAGATGCCATATTTTCTAGAATGTTCCCAGCATCTTCTTCGCTCCTGGACATAAAGGACCCTCCAGCCGCGGCGTCCATGGAAGATTTCAAGTCATCCCTTAATCCGTTGTAGAACAGATTAATTATCTGCCATTTCGGAAGCTTTGATGAGGGCATCTTCGCTACATTTCCTTATATCTCATCCAAGCTTCATACAAGGACTCTTGGCTGGCCTGGGAGAAGGAGGAAATCTCACTCCTCGGCTTCATGGTCTTCCCCGGAGGGAAGAACTTTGTCAGAAAAGTGTTTGAAAGCTTCTCCCAAGTGTTGAACATTTTCGGGTCCTTCACCCTAAGCCACAGCTTGGCCTTATCCCGCATAGAGAAGGGGAATAGCTTCAGATGGATAGCCTCAGTTGTGACACCATTTATCCGGAAGGTGTCACATTTCTCCAAGAAGAAGTCCAAATGTTCGATGGGGCTCTCCATGGGTGCCCCTGAGAATTGATCTTGTTGGATCCACGTCACCAAAGACGGCTTAAGCTCAAAGCTTTGCGTCGTAATAGCAGGAGGGCGGATGGCAGAGGTGGACTCGATGGATGGCATCGAGTACTCCAGCAGGGACTAGTGAGATGGGGTGTTCTCCCCCATGGTTTCAGGATCCTCTCTTCTTCGCTTCTCGGCAGCCAGACGCCTTAGGTTGGCGTTTATCTTGGGAACAACAAGAATCAAGTCGTCAAGACTCCTTATGTTCCTGCACATTAAAACAACAAACACCCGTGAAGCGAAAAGTGGGAAAGAAACAGATAAAATAGAAAATAAAAATAAGAAAATAAAAGTGAAAAAGAAGAATCCGAAAATTATCGAGAGATGGGGATGAGAGATAGACTCAATGGTTCATGAGATCCTAAAATAACAAGCACGTTGCCTCCCCGGCAACGGCGTCATAAAGCTTGGCGTCCTCCGCGTTTGTGTGTCAGATGTGTGCAATATATAATTGGGGGCGTGAGATTTAAATATTTATAACCGCAAGTGCACGGTGTTGTAGTGTGGCTTGGGGGTCGAACTCATGGAGGCGTGGTTGTGCTTGTGTCAAGAAGGACCGGATTCACCCCATGGGCGAGCTAGCTCGAATCGGTAGATGGGTTGTCATGGAAAATGGAATGCGAGGGATAAACGATATAAAGGGAAACCCGGGACTTCGGTTTCCACCCAATCGTGCGATTCTCGCCAACACGGCCTACTGGTAGGAAAACGATCGGAATTAGGGTCTAATGGTGAGACGTTGCCTCTAAGAGTGATACCAGCGTCACATGGGCCCGATATTCCGGTCGGTGCCCAGGATGATACGTCGGACTACCTGGGTTCGGTCAGTGGGCATTCCCATGTCTATTAACACTGACCGACTCCGGGAGTACTAAGCTCGCAACGATAACTCCCAACATATCATCATGTCGCTCCCAAGCGCTAGGATTCGACGTCTACGCTAAGGGCGTGAGCTATGACCGGGGAGTCAACCGCCAAGTTTATTCCCCCTTGGCCCAACGGTCAAAGTCGGTCTTTTTCCCGCCGATGACAATAAAACACCCCGCGTAACCGATAGATTCCCATTCACTATTGATTTCCTAGTCCTATGGACGCATCGGGGAGAACCCACGAAGGGGTTTCCACCAAAATCCCAGATTTGGGAACTACCCACACATATTTACTAAAAAGCAATCTAAATCAAAATCGACCGTTAGAAACATGATCAGGCGATTGAAAAGTAGTAAGAGCAATGTAAATAACACTATATTAAAGTTTAACAAAGATCAGACAACTTACTAATATCTGAAAAATTACAGCCGTCAAGAGAGAGAAAAAACAGCAAAAAAATAACAACTCCCGTTTCTGGAAAACCTAAGGGTCCTATATATAGAAAACGATATCACCCGATCGGTTGACTGTTCAACCGATCGGGTGATCTGCTTCGTTCTATGGCAACTCAGCATGGGACTTCACCCGGTCATACGGCACGGTCGGTTGAGGGTTGAAGCTGACCGGTTGGATCTTCGCGCCGTCGGGTGAACCTGTCGGTTGAGCTCTCCATGTCTTGGCTTCGAAGAATTGGCTACAGATGAACCGATCAGGTTAAGGTCACCCGATCGGTTGGCATTCAGCATCAAATTCCAGAGAGTTGGGACGTGTGAACCGGTCTCTGAACCGACCGGTTGACTTTCTGACCGCTCCAGCTTGTGTCCGGGTGGTGCACCTGTGCATCACCCGATCGGTTGGAAGTAACCAACCGGTCGGGTGAGGGGCTGAAAGATGCTATCTTCTTTGTTTGACCTCCTGGATCACGCGTGACTCCTCCCGTTGCTCCGGGGACTCATGATATCGTCGTTTTATGTCCCCTACGCTGGCAAACTCCTGTAAACATACAAAAACACGGAAAAGTGAAAGAAAACAAGAAAACACGAGAAAACGAATACAAGACGACGGGAAATAGCGGAAAAACACAGAAGAAACTGTGCGTGAATATATGAAATATAAACGCACGTCACTAATCCATCTATCAAGGCATTGCATATAATCATTGACTCACCGAGAGAAAAGCAATAAATGAAATATTACATGGATTACATTGCTTCCCTTAGAGTCTACGGCTTCAACCTTGATGCTCTCTATCATCTCCAAACTTTGGCACCCCTTGAGTCCAAGCTTTGTCATTGCTCCTTGTGATGTCCATCCTGTGAGAACTAAAGATCTAGATTAATCATTAAGCAAGACCATGCAAATAATAATCTAGATATATCACATGCGGAATCGTAAAACACTACATTCTCTGATTAGCAGAAGCGTACCTAAATCCATCGCTAATAGTCTGAAAGAGATCCCGACGATAACTTAGCAGATGATCTTCCAGAACATCACGAATCAACCATTGGAGAAATCCGTTGGCTTTCTCCCGGTTTCTCTCCTAGCGACGGGGCGTAGAAAAGACGGCTAACTTGTTCGTGTGCTCCGGGGATCATGACCGCATATATATATATATATATATATGGTAAAATGCGCCTGAGCTCGTGCTCAGATGGGATTCCTGTGCTCGACCCCTCCTGACCGTCCGATCCGATCAGCGATCATGGTAATATCTGACCTTTTTGTGCAATTACCAAAACGCCCTTTAAGCTCTTTTTAACGCGCCTCTGTACTAAATTACCTTTAACCCCTTTTGTACTAAAATACAATCGCCACCAATTCTTTTGCTTATTCCCGCGCAAAACGCAGAATCACTCGCAATCGCCACCAATTCTTTTGCTCACTCCGGCGCAAAACGCAGAATCACTCGCAATCGCCACCAATTCTTTTGCTCACTCAGGCGCAAAACGCAGAAGCTGGAGTAGATCCCCAGTTTTGCACAAGGTCTTCGATTTCAACAGCCCACGCCTAAGATCGCCCCCAAATCCAGGCCATCACACTCTCGTTGATTCCCCTGTTACTCTCCTCCATCGAGGTAAGGATCGCCATCCCTAATTTGTTGGACATCTCATATTGCTCAACGCAAACAACGGGATAAATTTTTGAAGGGTTTTGCGCGGGGAGTAATTTCCAACCGTTGGACGATTAGCCTGGAAATTCCTCTCCGCGCACAACGGGCTAAATTTTTGTCCCGTTTTGCGCGGTGAGTAATTTCCAAACTAGCGAAGTGTTACGATGGAAATTACTCTCCGCGCACAACCCTTCAAACATCGCACCCGTTGTGCACGTTGAGCAATATGAGATGTCCATCAAAACTTGCCGAAGCAGCTCATATAGCACAACAACATGGAGCGAATGGCGTACATAATATTGCCCACCGCGCAAAACGGTTGATATGTTTGATTTTTTGATGGATTTGATCCGGTCATCAAATATGATGGTAACAATTAGATCAGATTGAAAAAGAATAGATATAATACGCAAGGTTTTAACATGATTAGTAATAGTAGTGTGGTTTCAACTAACATGCTGATGATGATCAACTGATACTTGGATAGACATGTATAGCAGTCATGCTGCGGCAATATTACGGATATTTTTACTTGTTTCTAATGTAGAAAATGAAAATCGAAGAGAGTGAACCCTATGTGCATGATCAGGAGATGCCAAATGAGATTGAAGCTGAAAATGACAGTGCAAACAGCGTATATCAAGAGGATAGGCATAGTGATAATGAAAAAGGCAGCCCACATGTTGGAATGACATTTCAAACAGAAGAAGATGTGTATCAATTTTATAATACATATGCAGCAATGAAAGGTTTTGCAACCCGAAAGGGATCTACGGGAAAGGGAAAAGATGGCAATACCACGAGGAGGAAGTATACGTGCAACAAAGAAGGGTATAAAAGCTTAAAAGATAAGAGGGAGATAGGGAGGGACGTTAATCGAAGGAAAAACGAGAGAGAAGGCTGTATGGCTCGAATGACAGTTCATAAAATCACCGGAGGAGTATGGCGCATAAACTCCTTTAATGATGATCATAATCATGAGTTGATAAAAAGCCCAGCGAAGATCCAAATGCTACGGTCACATAAAAGATCGCGGATGGACGGAACATGTAGGAATTTAGTTGATCAGATGCGTGGCTGTGGAGTAGGACCTGCAAAGATTGCAAGGATTCTAAATGCCACGAGTAGTAGTAATGTCAATATTACTACGCAACAATGCATTGATCATGGGAGCGTAGAAAGAAAGAACAACATTGGGAAGGAATGCATTAGAGTAATAGAACAATTTATTAAAAGGCAAGCTACAGACTCTCAGTTCTATTATGCTATTGAGCATGATGAAGAGAATGTATGCAGGAGTATATTTTGGGCTGATGGAAGGGCGAGGACATCATACAACCAGTTTGGAGATGTTGTTGTGTTTGATGTCACTTATAAGACAAATAGATTCATGTTGCCTTTTGCACCTTTTACAGGTGTCAATCATCATAAACAGTCTATTTTATTTGGATGTGCTCTTCTTGCTGATGAGAAGGAAGAAACCTTTGTTTGGTTATTCGGACAGTGGTTAACATGTATGTGGGATAAAGCACCAGGAGCTATCATCACCGATCAAGACCCGGCAATATGCAATGCAATCAAAAGATTTTTTCCAAATACAAAACACAGGTATTGCATATGGCATATCAGTCTGCACGAAGATGAGCATCTACGTTCATTGCGGTCTTCTTATAACCCTGAATTTGAAGAAGACTATGCAAACTGGTGTAAGAACAGTCAAAATGTTGAAGAAGCTGAGAATTGTTGGTGCATCTTAATGGAGAAGTACCAAACGGAATTTCAGGAGCCATTGACAGAAAAACAAAAAAATGAAATGAAAGCCTGGAAGTGGTTGCATACGATGCATGAGAAAGCACAGCATTGGATTAAGGCGTACCTACTGGATACTTTCTTTGCGGGTATGAATGTTAATACGATAGAGATTGGTGTAAAAATATATGATCAAAATAAACTCAGCACATGGTATTCATTTCTTGTTTTGTGTGTAGGCATGGCGTCCAGCCAAAGGAGTGAAAGCATGAACGCGTATTTTGATGGATACGTAAACTGTATGACTCCATTATACGAGTTCATTGATCAATATGATAAAGCCGTAAAATTTCAGCGAGACAAAGAGGAGAGAGAAGATACTTTTTGTATGCGGAACAAACCAGAATTTAGCGGCATGCATGAGTTAGAGGTTCATGCTGCAAAGGTATATACTAGAAACATATTTTCCATTTTTCAAAATCGTTTCAAAAATACTTTATACTGTCGGCACGAAAGGGTGAGCACGGATGGGGACACGAGCACGTATAGAGTAACTATGCGGATTGATGGAAAGAGCTACGTGCATAATGTTCAATGCAATATATCTAAGGGAATGTTCAGGTGTACGTGTGCAAGGGCGGTGACTGAAGGTTTGCTATGCACGCAAATTTTATATATGATGAAGCAAAAGTATGATATGCAAGCCATCCCTAAGAGATATATTTTACCCAGGTGGACTCTAAATGCAAGACATAGCATCATGAGTCTTGGGGCCTCGTCGACTAGCACAGTACACGGAGTGCGTCTAACTCAAATTACTCCACTTCAAGCCTGGAGACTTCGTTCATCATTCGATAAAGTCGTGGAGGCGGTAACAAGAGATCCCCTTCTGTTTGATGTCGTCTTTGGGTGGGCAAACAGTTTTTTGGACCAGCATAATATGACTAATAAAGCGCAAACTGCTTCTGGAGAGCCAAGATCACAGGTGGGGTCCAGTGCACCTATCAAACAAGAAGTGGGAGTAAATGATGTCATTATGCATGATCCTGCAAAAGCTAGAACTAAAGGCCGACCACGAGTGGCGTCAAGGATTCCGTCTGGAATACAAGTCTCACAAGAACAAAGTCAAACAAGAACAAGGACATGCAGTGTTTGTGCAGAAAAGGGTCATGACATGAGAACTTGTCGTATGAGCACAGCTGGTAGAAATAAGGTATATATGAGCACAGCTGGTTACTATTTTATATACTAGTATAAATTATTGTAACATCATTGCTCCATAATCTCTGTAGGAAAAATCTTCGCCCGATGACTTAACAAGGCTGTGATATGAAGGATGACATTTTTATATCCTAAAGGTAACAATTTTGTATCAGCTTGGAAGAAATATACTACATGCATCTGTCACGAACATATCAGTGTAAATGGGTTGTAAGTAAAATGGTTCTCTTTAAAAATGGTCATCTGAAAACGGTAGCCTCCTATATTTTTAGTCCAAAATGCAGCCATCGTGGAGTTGAATTAAGAGGGCTGGGGGTCCAAATTGAACATTAAAACAGTAAGTCTTGGTTATAAGCATATGAGGATGATGCCTATCATTCGAGACCTATATCCGATGCTGCGGATCTCATATCTTATAATTTCTCTGTTGCTGCAGAACCTGACAAATGTCAAGAAAATTAATGGGATTAAGGAGTAAGAAGCAGAAGCAGTAGAGCTGAAGAGAATGAAGATTCAAGAGAATGAGGCATGTAGCTGTCCGCGATGAGTAATGGTGGGTAATTGTATACAGTTTAGCTCCGCGCGCACAACGTTTACAACTTTTACCAGTTGTGCGCGCTGAGCAAAACTTGGTAATTTTACAGGCTTCCTAATAAGCGCACACAATGTTCAATAATGTTACGGATGTGCGCGCTGAGTAATATGGGTAATTGTAAGCAGTTAAGCCCCACGCGCACAACGGTTCATAACTTTGACGGTTATGATCGATGAGTAAATGTTGGTAATCGTAGACAGTTGTGCTCAGCTCGCACAACGTTCAATGCTGTTGCCGTTGGTGCGAGCTGAGTAATTGTGGGTACTTCAAGTTAGCATCATGCAATTTTGTAATGTGATGCAATTGTACCAAATTTAATGACATTGTATTAAGATCTGTATTCCAACATGCTACAACATTTATGCATTCAAATGTACATAACACAACAAAGTAGAAACTACATCTAAACATTTTGCAACATCACAATTTTTGCCCGACTAAGCAATTAAAGCACTAGACTATACTATGGATACAGGGATTCCCACCATGAAAAAAATTTAAAGTTTGTTGCCATTTATGAGCTGCTCCAGCAGCTGCATCAGCGTCACTTGCTTCTTTGTATCTTGGACATCCGTCCCCCTGTCTGCGTTGAAGAAGAATCCGTGATGAACACATAACAAAGCATAATTAAGTAAAAATATTGTACGGGTAGACTTAGAATAAGATAGAACATTTATTATCATCGAGCAGTGATGTCTGCAACGAAGTATCAAAGAGCATATACAAGCAGTGAAGAAACGGGTGTGCATGGAAGGTGATAGCTTCAATGACGACAAACAGAACATATGAAGGAGCAAAGAACATCTTCGAATCAATATATATGTGATGTATTCAATTTCTGCATCACGTCACTAGACGCTAGTATATTGTCCATCTTTGAGTGTTGAGGACGCAGCAGTGATGAAGGAAAAAATAGAATGTCGTAGAGAAAATATCATATAACTAGAATAAGATACAATAAGATAGAATAATATCATCAAGAAGTGTAGTGGTTGCCGAGGGCTTGTGGGAAGGGAAGCCATTTATAGACGACTTTGGATGCCATTGGATGAGGATGAGACTACAGTAGAGTTACTGGGAGGCAACACAAGAGACCCCGTGAGTCTACAGCAAATTGCTTGTGATTATACAGAAGAATGCTCGTGAATCTACAGCAGATTGAGTTCCCAATAATGTATGACCGTGGTGGTGCGCGTTGAGCAAACAAAATAGCTCAACGCGCACAACCGGCAAGAATATGGCCGTTTTGCGCGGAGAGCAAATAATTTTGGAAGATGTGCGTGATGAATAAAATCTTATGTACATTCACGATCACTGCTTTGTAGACTCACGGGGTCTCTTCTGTAGACTCATCCTCATCCAAGGGCAGTCTAATTCGTCTATAAAATGGCTTTCCTACGCACAAGCCCTCTTCAACTTCTACACTTCGAGTGATGGTTATCAGTCATGAGGAAGGAGTAATGCTACACTCGACTGTAGGCTCATCCTCATCCAAGGGCAGTCCAATTCGTCTATAAATGGCTTCCATACCCACAAATTATATTCAACCACAACACTTCGAGTGCTGTGAAAGGCATGAGAAAGAAGTAACCTTGCTCAAATATTACTCTGACCATATCAAGCTAACCCTTCCCAAACAACCAGAGACCATAGCTTAAACAAAACATCACCGGTTTGATGCAGTAGTGCAGATGGCCACCCAAACGAGGTTGAAGCTTTTCATAGACAAGGGGATGAAGAGAGTGTTGTTCGCGGAAGCGGGCAAAGAGTTTGTCAATTTCCTCTTCAGCCTTTTGGCCATGCGTGTGGGCTCAGTCAGCAAGCTCATCACCAAAGAAAAAGTGGCAGTGGTATGAAAAGCATTTATGTAATGAAGCCCATCATTAAATGTGCTGAAAACTGAATCTCTGGAAAGCTGTATCTATGAAAAATGATTTATCTGGTATTTTAATTCAAAATGCAGCTAGTGTGGCTTTGAATTCCTAGGTCTGCGGGTACAAACTAAAACTTAATACCCAAAGTTTTAATTATGAGAGTATGAGGATGATGCCTATCATTCGAGAAATCTATATGCTGCTGTCGATCTCATATCTTATAATTTATCTGTTACAGCAGGTCACGACAATTGTCAAGAAATCATTCTAGAAATTGTTTCCATTGATCAAAAATATCTCCAAGTACAACAAACAAAAAGGAGAAACAAAAAAGGGTTCGATCCACCTATGATGCAGGAGCTCGAGAAGAGGCGTCCCCAGGCGATTCGTCTTCTCCCGAACCAGTAGGGTGACCAGGGACAACCGGAGGTCGGGGAAGCATTCTTCGGCCCCGCGCCTCGAACGCTGCCAAACCATCCCGGAAGGACCTCTCGATCTGAGCAGCAAAAATGGCCGAGAACTCCCGGAATCCCTCAAGGATAGACTCCATGATCTTCGGAGCCAGGACATCCCCATAGTCCCTCTGGACCTCAGCTACGATCTGACCATGGGCCACTTCCCGCAGGTCGCCTATATCGGCCCAAAGAGCGCCTTTCGCCTTTCTATGCTCCTCCCGGGCGAGGGACAGTGCATCCTCAGCATACTTGGCCGAACTCTTGGTGACAGCCAGAGCCTCCGTCAAACATCCCACCTCCGAGGTGAGCTCTGCAACTCTCAGTTTGAACTGGTGGGCCTCCTTGGCTGATTGGTCAGCCGCCTCAGCCCTCAGGCGCTCCTGCGCCAAGGCCGCCTCAAGACCATCTACAGCAACCGGGTAAACCTGCAAGACCGCAGGGATGAATGTCGCCATCAACAAAACAGTCGTTGAAGAAAAAAGGGTCCGACATGCTGGATATGCCATACCAGAGAGTCTGCCAGTTTCAACCTGAAGGAGCGGTCACTCGGAAGGACAGCTGGACTACTCTCACTCCTCTTCTTCTTCCTCTCGGGACCTTCAGACCACGAGTGAGAGCGTCTCTTCTTCTCCTCATTCCCGGTTAACACACGGGAACCCTGCTCGACGGCCGCCACGTCCCCCTCTCCGAGGTCGAGACCGGAGGACGAATCAATCTGATTCGCCACGAAGGGCGAAGGTTCGGCCGTGCCCAAGGGCGGATGGTGAGGAACGTTAGGAACGTCTTCACTGAAATCCCGACCCACCATCTGAGCAAAAAAGATGAAAATCAGGGTAACGAGCAACGGGTAAAGCAGAATTTAAAAGGAGAAAGGCTTTATACTGAAGGTCCCTTCGAATCCAAGCCGTCAGTAAGGGACACGTGTCAAAGTCTCACAGAGGCGGCACTTCGAAAACCACTCCCCATGGGCGGGAGAATTCGTTCGACTGGCCTTCATTCAATGCGACCCGGTCCCCGGGTTATCCGATAAGTACGAATCCTTATCATGTATTCCCGAAAAGACGAGTGTTTTTACGTAGAAAGAAATAAAAGAAGAGAGCAGAAAGAACACTGCAGGTAGTTCGCACTTGCAGGGAAGTACAAGTAAAACTCCAACACAGATAAAAAGACTGAGAAAATAACACAATATTCCATTTTAATGATACATTGATACATCTTATACATACACCAACATCTTCATATTCACAACTCACTCGAAAAAAGATGGGCAAAAGTACAAGTCTCTCATCATACATCAAATCATAACACTAACACCCTTAGATGAGGACTACATGCATAAAATGTATTATTTGACACTTTGAATTGATTGTTTTTGTATCTCAATGATTGAATGCACCTCAGTCTTGCATTACACTCTGCCTGTTGCATGTGTCGATCCATTGTTGTACACCTTGCCTGTTGCACGTGCACGCTTTCACATGTTCATAAGTATAGTTGTTACTGCCTTTACTACAGTAGATGTATATGACATACACTCTGCCTGCTGACATGCACCATTTCCAAACTTTATGTAAGGACTAGTTGTGACATGGAATTTCTTAACAATTATGCAACGGTGATACGAATAATAAATTTACCCTTTCACATGTAAACGTGGATGGGAAAAAAAATGGTTGTGTGCTGTGTGCAATTGTGAGTTTTGAGTGGGCGTGTGCGGAGAGCAATTATAGGGTTTGAGTCGTTTTGTGCGATGAGCAATAACCCCATCCCTTTGTGCGATGCGCCGTACACGGGTTCAACATTGGCCCCCGTGATTTGTTCTCGATTATAAACGCGGATCGAGGCCGACTGATAGGTAATTTCCTTTAATAGGGCACGGCATTCGAAGCATCGAATTTGGATTAAGGCCGCCAAAAACTTTCACCTATCTCAACCGTTGTTTTTTCCAAAATTCCAACACGTTTCGCTCATCTTGTCCGTTCGTTCACGTAATAAAAGAAATTGGAGGTGAGGCCAATGGCTTTAGCGCTCCGAGGAAATCTGATCATCTTATTATTTCTTCCAGAAACAAAAATGGCGGGAGGAGCATACAGAGAGTTTACTTCAGAGATGGAGCGGGCCAATGAAGAAGGTCGTAAGAGGAAGAGGGCAGAGGAGAAAGAGGAGGAAGAGGAGGAATGGGAGGAATGGGAGGAATCGGAGGAAACGGGGAACCGCATGCTGGAGTTGGGGGAGGCTGGATGCTCCTCAAGTCAAGCTGCGCGGTCTTTGAAGGCGGCTCCTTCTGATCCTCGAGATGGGGGCGCATCGTCCTCCAGCACGCCACACGACGGGTGGCCATACGAGGAAATTGATCCTCCGGTCCCTTCCGTCGGCCCCATACCTCTAGAGTTCGGCCACCTTCTGCAGTCGAACCGCATTGGGTCTGACCATCATGGGGAGATTCACGGGGAGACCTATCGGCCACCGTACATCGTGGGGACGGCCGAGTCGGCCCTCCTGGACTTTGGGACGGGGGCTCGTCTGGCGGAGAATATCACTCTGCCAAGGGATGTCGATTTCCTGAATGGGGTCGACCTTGAGACGATGGCCAACTGCTTCGTTCGCAGTGGCCTTCAGGTTCGTTGCCAATGTGCATTCTGAATTTTGCTTCCCCTTCTGGTTTTGCTGATTGTCGCCATCTGCAGGTGACCATTTTCGGGGCAGGTCTGCGCCGCAGGGCCCGCGAACTGATCGAGGGGCAGCGCCGGGTGGCGGATGCCGAGAACGAGGCTTCTGATCTCAGAGCTCAGGTGAAGAAGCTGGAGGAAGATTTGGGGAAGATAATGGCCGCCAAGGGCAAGTCGGATTGGGCGGCCTCGGACGCGAAATCAAGCCTCGCCGCCTTGTCAAGTGCCAAGAAGCAGTTGGAAGATCAGTGGGGTAGAGAGCGTTCTCAACTCCGAGCTGATCTTGAGGCATCGAGGAAGGAGGTTGCTGCCCTTCAGGCCAAGCTTCTCGAGAAGGAGCAAGAGGTCGACGCTTTCAAATCTCGTGTCACCGCCAAGATGGAAAGGGTGGGGAGAGCGATAAAGGACCTCTTTACAGCCGACGGTGCGTCGTCTTCCTAAATTTTGGGAATCGTTACTTTTGTAAGACTGCTGCTCGCGAGCGAGTCATATGTAATTTTTTTTTGGTACTTAAGTCATATGTAATTTTTTCAGAATTTAATGAAGGGGATTTTTGCAACAGACGCCGAGGGAGAGCGTTTACTTCCTCCCCCTGATTCCAGGTCGACACCCGGGAACCCTGTTGGACTGCCGACACGGCCCCGTCACCGAGGATGAGACTGGCGGGAGAATGACCTTCCGTATATGATCGCGATGAGTAATTGTGTGTAATGTGTAATTGTATACAGTTTAGCTCCGAGCGCACAACGGATTGTTAAATATCACCGTTGTGCGCGACGAGCAAAACTCGGTAATTGTAGAAAGCGTTGCTTAGCGCGAACAACTTTCATTTCTGTTGCAAGTTGTGCACGCTGAGCAATTATGCGGGATGATTAATTAGTGTCCAGGGGTAAAAGGAAGCTGGTATAAACAAAAGTAGCACTTCTACTAAATAAAGGTCAACAGACGATTTCTCGTGAATATACAGAATAATCTTGTACCTCGTGTATTTATTGTATGTATTACACAAATGCTGTTCCCAAATAAAGATCCTCTGACGTGCGGAGCGATGTGAGCAGAATCGTTGGCCTCGATCAAAATTTATAAACGCGCACAACGTTCATGCCGTTTGCCAGTTGTGCGCGGTGTGTAAATCTTTGTATATTACTTTTCACTAATTTTTCCCATTAAAATTCATTGTTGGAATTTGATTTAAGCAAGCATCAATGTATATATCACTAATCACAAGTTTGTAATGGGCTGCAAATGTATCACATTAAATGACATTGTATTAAGGTCTGTGTAATGGGCTGCAAATGTATCACATTAAATGACATTATATTGAGGTCTGAATTCCAACATACTACAACATTTATGCATTCCAATGAACATAACACTCCATCTCCGCCGTTCTCTTGTTCGCTGCATCTTCTGCTTTATACTTCTTTGACTCAAGGAACATCCTTTCAATCTCCTCCTGGGTCTACGTGGCACTTATTGTTAGTGATAGTGATCTTATTTTCTGCACACATACTTTCCTCTGTAGAGGCATTCAAGATAACGTCGGCATCTATCTCAAGGCAAACCATGACACTTCGAACACCCTTGGGAGCAGGAGGGATACCAGCAAGTACAAACTCCCCTAGAAAAAGATAGAATAAAAAAGTAAATATAATTAGACTTAGATAGATATAAGATAGAACAGTTGTTATCATCAAGCAGTTATGTATGCAATGATTCTGAACGGAACTTACGAAGGGTCAAAGAATTTTTGCAAGTTGGCATGGACGAGAATGAAGCTGTAATGATTGCAAGAACATGCGAAGAGAAGCAAAAGAACATCTTCGCGACGAAAATGAAGCTGTAATGAAGAAGAACAGATCATGCGAAGAGGAGCAAAAGAACATCTTCGCCGCGATATAAAGGTGATGTATACAATTTCTGCATCACGGCACTTGCCGCTAGTATATTGGCCATCTTTGTGTGATGTAGACGACGCACTCATGAACAACAACAAAATTACAAATTTGAAGAAAAAACAATGTATTAGAAGAATCAGAGAGAATCAGTTAAAGGAACTATAATCACCTGGGGTAGTGGTTGATGAGGTCTGGTGGGTACGGAAACCATATACAGACGAGTTGGACTGACCAAGTACGAGGATGGAAACACCGTAGAGTAACAGTTCGTGCTCGTGAATATATGGCAGATGGATACCAGCCAGACGTTGTTCCAACTAGTATCCGAGTGCGGTGGTGCGCGAAGAGAAAAATTGCTTGAAGGTAGACCTTTTTATACTCAACGCGCACAACGGCAAAAAAAACATCTGGTTTCGATTACCAAAAGAGAAAAATCTAAATACACCGATACTCTTGCGGTGCATGTCCAAGTTTTTCCAAAAAAACATACATCATCATATCAGAAGACAGTAACTGTGACAAATCACAGTATAGTTAATATTTTTGCTTAGTGGACACAAAGGTCACTACTTTTGGACGCATGGCGGGCTGATTAACTTTGAGCAATGGAATACAGTTTTGCTCATACGACAAGTTCTCATGCCATGACCGTGTCTCCTGGGGATATTGCAGTTATGAGCAGCTCCAATAGAGATTCTTCACATTTTTGCAGTTATGGCACGTGTAAGAAATTCTTCTGAGCATGGAAACAAATGAGGATGCACAGTTTCAGAGAAGATTGCGCAGTTTGAGAGACGATACCTTGGTGGCACCTTCAGGCTGATGGCAATGTGAAGCATTCGAAAACATCGTGTGCTTCTTCTGAAGGAGCCAACACCATCGTTGATGATATCTGAAGTAGCAGACTCCATCTTTGATGCCCATATAAATGTGACGAATTCAATTTCAGCAACACGGCAATTGCCGCAAGTTTATTGGCTATCTTTGTGTGTCGGAGACGAAGCATTCAGTAGTAAGAACAAAAATTTAGCATGTAAAAGAAAATATAGTGTATAGGTATAACCATATAGAACACTATCATCGAGAGGAGTTGTAACGACCACTTTTCGTGGTACGTTGTTCTGCACGTGCTTTTGGCCGTGCACGTGTTTATTTTAGACTTTATTTGATTGTGAACACTTTTGTGTGATATGCCGTTGTGAACGTCTCTGAGAGTATTAAATAATGGCACTATCTTGGAACGACGTTTCCCG